>JAUKPT010002047.1:0-13925 GCA_032273505.1 Nanomia bijuga | reverse complement strand
AAAAAATTTTTTTGGAGTTGAAGAGGGGCGCAACTTACACCAAAAATGCTGCTTGGGGGGGTAATTGCCCCCCTGTCCCCCCATTGGCTACGCCTCTGGGATGGACCCTAATGATCCCTGGCTGTTAGTCGGTTAAACCAGCGAATGAGCTCACAACCCTCAAAAATCTAATAATAGATGAAAAGAGACAAAGGAATTACCTTGTGGCATAGATTTAACCGTTGCACAGTACCATCCAGAAAACAAGAGCATGCTAAAAATAAAAAATATATATTTCAATTGCAGATAATTCTTTGTACAATATTTCAATGGGGAAATAATGTTTCGATCGATTCTCAAAATCTTTAAGTGTAAAGGCAAAGTTAGAATAAAAGGCTTCTAAAAAGTTGCTTAAGATTTTGCATGTTTTTCAAAAATAATCTGCATATAGCACCATAAGAAAGTTGAAAATGTAACAGACTTCCAGGAACAGACTTTTAGTTATGAAGTTGCTTTGTAGTTTTCCAAATGATAATAATTGTTGTATAGATCTATTTCCAGGATACGTTAACTACTGT
The DNA here is from genome assembly GCA_032273505.1 of Nanomia bijuga. Lineage (NCBI taxonomy): Eukaryota > Metazoa > Cnidaria > Hydrozoa > Siphonophorae > Agalmatidae > Nanomia > Nanomia bijuga. Next base: position 13,368 of record JAUKPT010002047.1, on the reverse strand, counting down.
TGATATAATTCGCAAATCAAAGATAAAAATTAATGCATTTGTTTGAATAAATGTTGCATCAACGATTTCAGAATACACGTTTGTATTGAAAAGAATGATAATAGATGATCAGGTATTGTCCAAATCCACGTAAATGAAATTGTCATCTTACTCTAACACGCGTGAAATATGAGCACTTGTCATTATACCATCCAATCAATTTTATGTATTGTACTAGTTACAAGAACCTTGCGCGGTTTTGGAGACAAAATGCCATAATGAAAACATCACGTGACGTAGTGTAAAATGGTCTATAAATCACGTATTTGATAATTATACTCTACTTACGACGGCAGCCATCTTTGTTTCCCTCCTGGAGACGATAGTATCCATCCAAACAAATGTCACATTTTGCACCGATCACATTCTTCTTACAAAAGCAATCCCCAACATTCTAGACAAAAGTCAAATAAAAGTTGCAATTTGTTTATTTTTAAGAACCATATATTGGTATGATCTCTGATAAAAGGCTTGAGAAAAGGTAACATACCTTTCCGGGGTACTTAGCTGCCATTGCGGTATCTCGAACACATTCCAAGAACTTCAATCCAACAAAAGAATCTGAACTTCCAGCAATCGAGCATCCGCAAGCTAAGAAAAAAAACAAGAAAAAAAGTATTTTTGAATAAACAGGTGCCTTAGTCAACCAATAGTACAGGATTAACCCTCATGTGCAACTTCAGGTGCAGACTTAATGTCGCTTCAACATGACTGAATCTGACTGACTGAATCGTTATCCTCCCGAGACTTCTAATTGTGACTGTTCCCTAACTTCTGGTTGTCATTTGGTTACATTTTGTCAACAAATCCACCTACCTGGACAAGCATTTAAAGAGTTTCTTGGGACGTTCGGAGGCTGGTAGTGAAATTGTTGACACCTCTCACAATTGATCCCTTCCGTATTGTGCTAGATGGAAAATAAAGATTTTATTAAAACTTAGTCACAGACTCAACCGTAATTCTTGTCACATTAACAGTGTATGGAAGTTAGGTTACGACCACCGAAGCTAAAATCATTGTTTAGAGATTATCTGCATCCATAACTTTGTCTCTTCCCTATTCTTTTACATTTTCCCTACTCTTTTAAATTTCTTATTAGTGCTCATTTAAAGGGGATGACTAGTGTTTTTTTAAAGATGAAAAAATCACGTGAGACTAAACTATGGAAATAGAACTCCCGTACTCCGACTTTTAAATCGACTCATAAATCGACTTTGTTACCCCTCGCCCCCTCCGAGAAAACGTAATTTTTCATTTTGGTTAAAAAGTGTCAAAAAGCTTTATTCGACGCTTATGCGAGCAACATGCGTGCTAATAGAATAGTTTGATAAGTTTGCCAATGGAATCTTCAGCCTGAAATAATTTGAAATTCCGAGAAAAAATCGCAGTTGGACAAAACATTGAAAAAAGGTTTTTAGTCAAGAATGGGAAATTTCCGATTTTATTTAACATCAAAAATAGTAAGGAATTTTACCCCCACCCCCTAACGACAATTGATGCGACTTTGTAACAAATTCGATTTAAGAGCCACCCCTAAGCATTAGAAAGAACTCTCGGGATCTTAGTAGGGGAGGTACGTGTACGGGGTTGTATTGTCAAATATAAGCAAACTAAAGCTTACACGCTTTTAAATGACGTATCTAGAAATGTTCAAAAAGTAACTTGACGGTTTGCCGCCCCAACAACGGCTGGAAATGGCTGGAAATGAGCAATTTTGGCAAAATTTAGCCAAAATAGGCCAATAAGGTAGATTTTACTGTATTTTCTTGGGTTTAATTGAATCAAGGTTGTGGCATTTACAAATATTAATGATAAAATATGACTTTATTATGAAAGATATCGATTTTGCATTGTATATGAGGTAAAGTTGGCCGAAAATGGTAGTGGTAGTGTGGTAGTGTGGATATTGACTATATTCTTGGCATAAGAAAGAAGAAACGAGAAAATTGAGGCTACTCCATACCGTCTAAACTTCCGGTATTATATTATTTCCGCATCATATCTTTATTTGTCTCAAGACTTGCGTATTAGAGAAGACTCTGCCCTTCCACGCAAATATTTTGCATGCTCCTTTCATTCCGTGCACTTCCTTCATGGATAAATCGTTAGTTTTAGTTCTATTATTAAATACAAAGATTCTATTGTGACACTCACAGAAGCCGCTGTGTTAGTCCATGAATGTATTTAACAGATTATATGTACAATACAAGCTGTTTCTTGTTAAACATTTTAGATAATAGGAGCTGTCGAAATATCAGCTAAATATTAGCTTTTAATGACCAATGGAGCCATTACCTACCTTGCAACTCAAACATTCTCCGCCGCCGGAATACTTTCCATGGATATTCAAACTTTTCTTCTCTTGTTCAATCTGCTGGTTGTACCTGCACACATTACTGTGATCATGACAGTTGCATGCTGCAATGGAAATATGTAGAAAGGTGTAGTAATATGTGTGTGGTTGGGGGGGGGGTAGTCAAATAATTAAATGCATACTTCGTGGTTATATAATGCACTTTCCAGTTGCTCACTGTCTAACATTTAAGCCGAAAAAAATACTTTTTTCATAAATCTGAGGGGGAAATGTTATACTCAAAAATCATTCTGATACCACGGTGACGTACAAAATTACAAATAGATTACTACCTTCACATTTTGTTGAATTATCAGAAGTCCATGATGTCCTGGACCCTTTTCTCCAGGGGTACTGGTTGTAAGCGGGACAGCACCTTTCGCACTGCGCGCCACAAGTGTTATCGTTGCACACACACTCTCGTTTCCCCTTCTCGTTCATGGGGCACGTAACACCGTCCCCGTGTCCATTGCAATCACAACGGGCGATCAAAGAGATCTGACTTACGGCGTAATGATGCTATAAAAATGGTAAAACAATTAGTAACAACTGTTTCTATAGGGAAATAAAAATGTAATCAACTTGATAAAATCTGGTCGTTACGCGGTGTTCGACAAAATTACATTGCCGACAGATCTAAAATCATCGTCATATTAGAAAAACTTATGCAGATTCATATAATGACAAAAGAGAAATGGAAAATTGAAAAGCGGTTTTAACATTTTTTCGTATCTTCCCAAAATACAGCACGCGTCCCCTTCACTCATCATATTTGCATCACGTGTTATTTGAGTGTGTTGTAATTATTCTAATTTCAAAATGACGATGTGGACTTACCCAACGAGTATCCATGTAATCATATTTTCGGTATAAACCCGAAAACCGAATATGTACATTCGTCACATTCATCCATTTCTAAAGAAATAAAAGAAAGTGATGATCATTTGACGATCAACATAATACCACCAAGATAAACCTTTCTGTAAATTACGTCATTTTTGCATGGAAGCGAGGCGAAACCTGCTCAACTATCAAAATAATATAAAGAAATGATAAATGCTGATTGTAAGAAAATGTTTTTGTTTACAATTTGAGCAGCTTTCGCCTCGTTTCTATGAAAAATGTTATTTGTTGATTTGTTTAAGGAAAGGAGTACATATTCATTGATCTTTTCTAGACACCATAAAACAATCGAAAGAGATAGCTCTTTTTACCAGCATCGCATCTGATTCATAGAAGTCTGATCCATCTCCACGCATATCTCCATTCAATTCAACAAGCACCTAAAAACAATTGTTACTTACAGTCCCTGCATAAAAAGAAAAGATATTTAGACCTATATAAGCCCCGCTAAATCCTTTTTTTCCACTTCAGTCTTAAGGTTCTTCGCACAAAACCTTAGATTAAATAATTTCTAAAGTTTTACTATATCTTTAGCAGACCAATTCGAAAAAATCATTTAGATAACCTTACCTCTTCTCCATACTCATACGATACTCCTGGGTACTGTCGGCACAAAACTCGGTTAATCTTCTCGTCGGGTAAAACAAATATTTCATTCGGTGGGATTCCGAACACACTCGTACATTCCGACTTCTGTGAGACGATGAAATGCCACGGATGATACGAAGCACCGTAATTTGTTGACTTGTAAATAGCTATTTGTCCAGGACGTCTGTAGTCACCAAATTTGAACATTATTTGCTTGCCATACATTGGCTAAAGAATGCATTACAAAAAAAAAATGTATTATTACTGATAGAAGAGTTAAAAACCCAAAAGGGTTCAATACAAATGTTTTACCCGATAAACCTGCATTTTATACTTGAGGGTGGACTCTACAGAAGAATCAGAATTTTCAGATCTATTTCTACGGATAGCAAGAATCAGAAACAGATCGGTTTCCAGGGCCGTTCTGTCAGTATCCATAGGCAAGTTACCTCCACCCCATCACACCCCATCACACCCACCACAAATATTTGACTTTATAGGACCCTTCTTCAACACTTAGAATGGTTCATTTGATAAAACAACATAGTCAATATCAGAATTTGGTAATGCTTACAATATGCTTAGTACAAGTGATTTCAAAGAGATCGAACCAAAGGCAGGTACTAAACATATACTTGTCTATAAGTCACTTCTAACAATTGATAAAAGATGGTCACGGCCGAAAGGAATTTATAACAGCAAATTTTGAAAAGACTATACTGGTACCTGTTCCAATGCAATCGAAATGAACGCTTTATCATAATCATTCCTTGATTGCCACGAGGTCGTCAAATTACCGTCCACCATGAAACTCGCGGGCCGTGCAAGGGTCGGATCTGATGCATTACACGTGGACAGTTTACGTAACCGTGGTGATACATATCCTTCTTTTGTGTTGAAGTATTCTTCAGGGGGTGATCCACATGTCACGTTGGCTGAGATTGGACGTTGCAAAAAGGCGTCAAAACCTTTAGACATGATGGTGTTTGAGAAGACGTCATTGACGTGGAAAATGAGAATAAGTATTGTTGTTCTCAACATGATGATTGCTGGTTTCTTCATCGTGTTAATTTCTCAACATAAATGCTTATTTTAATTCATATCATTAAAATGCTATAAAATCTGCAGATATCTATAGAAAAAAACTTAGATTAAAAATATAAAGATGAATTTCAGTTTGGAATTTAAACTTTTTTATCTTTCAATCGCTTGTTTGAAATCAAACATCCAAAACCTAATAACACGAAATTGTACACTAAAGATTCATTTGAAAGAAAGGTGTGCAAAACGAAAAAGAAAGAAATCTCGTTTGATAAGTTTAATAAGCTATGACAAATAATGAACAATTGATCCAAATATGTTGAAAAAAGTTGTCTTAAAATGTTCTCCGACAATTACCAACACCTCTTGCAAAAGCGTCAAACCTTGTAATTCTCAAACAGACAGTTTTTCTCACAAAATCAAAATTCTACTTTATAATTGTACACCCCATCGTAACATATAATTCACATACTCATTTATCAAGAGCACTTCATATAAAACTACTTCACAAAATCATTGTTGATTCCATCATACCTCTTTATGTAAAAACACACGTATGACATTTGAAACGACGCTCTTTTGGTTTTACATTCAAATGTGAATCTGATTCAACTTCTAGCCATGTCTTTTACACCGTTCATTATTTACAACGTGGTGAAAAACATGGGTCTGCAATCTATAAGAAGTCAATTCTTTGTGATTTGTTTCAAAATTAACAATGTGGGTGAGAGTTAAAATGTGGAATCATGCTCATAACGAACTGTCTTTATGCAATCTTTACAAGAAAAATCTACAGGAACTGAACCAAAATATCAGTGGGGGTCAGAATGTTAGTCCTTGTAATTAGACATTCGGAAGAAAGGAGTCTAAATTAGATTCACAACAAAAGTCTAAACGTTTGGTTTAGTAGACAACTCTCACTGTACTGTTTTAAACTTGTTATTCCAACTTTATTAGCAACATTTATAATCGAGGGGTAATTCACTCTCTTCAAAAGTGTACCAGAGTTATGTTTAAACAATAAAGTTTCTAAAAACACAATAGGAATTCGAGTCTAGGTGTACGAGAGTTCTCAACAGTGATTTACCCCTCGTTTATAATGATATTTGGCACCGCCCATCTATTAAACATCGGATAATATCTCCATAAAGGATTTTTGTCAATTTTCTGGGTAGCGAAAAACAAGTTTTCTTTTTTTTTCCTTTTTCTTTTTCCATGAGAGTGTAATTTGATCAAGTCTAAAATGTTAATTTGATTTTTAGATCATTGAAGATGACTGAATTACCTGTCTTGTAATAAGTCAATGATTTGTTTTATGTAAGTCAGGTAGTAAAGATGATTCCACAAATTATTGCACTTTCACGCATACTTTTTTAACAAGGTTTCTTTGGACTGAAATTCTGACACACGTATAAATTTTAGTATACCTCAAACTACCATTGCTGTATAAATCTTATTAGAATCAGAACTATTCGGGAAGAAATTTTAGAACCCTTGCTTGTATTTAGGAAAGGATATTAAGTTTAATTTACCATGTAATCAAGTGTTGTCAGATCAAAAAAGCTGTACCTGTACCTGAAAAAATGCTGGGTTCCTAGAAGGCCATAGAACTCCAAATGTTTTTTGTAATCCATTTCAAAATTATCCAAAGACTGGTTGTGTGAAATGTTAGATTAATGTCAATCAAGATGTCGGTTTGTCTTTTCTGCAACTTTTGCAATTTTGCAATTTTGCAAATTTTGCAATTAATTCAATCGATCCAATAATCATCATCTTTTATGCGAATTTCATGATGCAGTAAATGCTGGACCAGATTAACTTTGCCTTCAACCTTGCGAGAAAAGTTGAAACGTTGAAATTGCCTGCGGTCGGGTTTTGTTTCCCAATCGACAACACTCCATCGTACCTGATATTAAGGCAGGTAGATTCTCAATTCATATTCAAAGACCATGATTTTTTAATCTGTCGACTTATTCAGGTGTTGTATTTTTAATGAAAGCATGTAATGAAATGTGGAAGATGTGCAATGTGAGATTCCAAGTGTGGTTCAGTGGTGACAATTTCAACTTTCAAACCTGAAAAATAGTTTCTGAATTCTAACTTTATCACTAGAAATTACTGATTTCATTAATGAAGAATTTTGAGAATAAAGTGGAATATTACAAAATCTATAATCATCCACTTGGGCAATAAGAGCTATTATAACTGGAGCATGCTCAGATAGATGTTTAAGTTAAGTTAAGTTAAGTTAAGTTAAGTTAAGTTAAGTTAAGTTAAGTTAAGTTAAGTTAAGTTAAGTTAAGTTAAGTCTAAGTTCTTTTCAGTGATCACTTTTAATCTGATTTTTACTGAGATGCAATGACAAGTGCCCTTTTTGTTGCTTCCCGAGTTACAGCCGTAGAATTTGAAGTTCTATGATAGGTAGACTTATTGATTAAGTGAGAAATTATTTTTTAAATTCTGGTAGATCTAAGCAATACAATAATTCCACGTGTTTTCAACTTTTATGAAAAATCAATCTATCATTTATGTTGTTAACCAAAAGACATTGAATAGATACCAGTATTAATAAGATTGTTTTATAATGCATAATAAATCGTTCTTTTTAATTAATCCATGTTATCTAAAACAGGTGTGGTTTTATATTTCTGCTTTGGTGGATAAGACAGGACCGTAGCTATGGAGGGGCGTATGGGGGCATGTTTTCAGGGACAATGCCCCTCTTATATAAAATAAATTTCTAGCACTTGAATAAAAAATTTGAAAGAAAATTTCGTGTAATTTTTGACCCGCTCGTAATACAAAATTTTCAGGGGGCTGCGCCCCTTGACCCCTCTCGCGACTTAAAAGCACCAAAGAAAGTTTATTTGCCCTATTGCAGTGTTTGTCTAGCAATGGGTCTGGGATAAGACATAGGAAATGTAAGCCGTACCATTCCATTTTGTTTAAAATTCACCTACAGTCAAAAAAGAGGATATAGTATTGGTGTCAATCTTTATTTTCTTTTATATCTATACAATTAATTTGGTAACATTAAGGGGCTGTTATTTCTTTATACAGAACCACGGGAGATTTGGGTGGTATGAGGGGTGAGAAATTTTGGGCATGTTTTTGAGACATTTTGAAGGGGGGTCAAATAAAGTTTTGATTTTCTCAGTGAAGTTTTTTTATCGATCATCTTTTTCGGCAAATTATATGTTAGTGTAATTTTAATTTTAGACATTCAAGAGTCCTGATTTTCTTTAAAGCATGGTGGACAATATAAGTGCATTATCAAACATTTAATAAGAGTTCTGATTTTCAAAACTCTTTTTAAACATTGTGGACTATGTAAGTCCATTTTAAAGCATTCACGAGTTTTGTTTTTCAAAATCTTCTCTTATCATGGTCATTATTAGTGCATGATATTCAAAATTTTCTTTGACTCCACTATGTAAGTCCGTTTTAAGATTTCTAATTATTCAGTTTTTTTGTATTTTTGATGTGAGATTTCTTGAAATAATGCATCAGAAACTTTAATAAAAAATGTCAGGGACAAGTCGGGATATATCGGGGACTTCTTTTCCCACCCTATTTGTATGCCATTCACTTCTAGAGCAAATCTGAGTAGAATTTATTCTTCAATAATTTGTAGTGTTTAAAATTAATGATCTCAGAACTCAATTGAAATTTCAATGATCACTGATGGATAGAGTTATTTTTCATGGGATGAGAACTGTCTTGAACAGGAGGGTGTACAATTTTTTTCTGAGTTGGTGTCAAAAACTTTGCTAAATTTTTAAAAATGACTCTCCTCCTTGGTTCTGAATTAAAAAAAGACCAACCCCTGAGTTTTATTCAAATAAATGACAAAAATACTAATCGAATCAAGGTTCTGTTAGATGCCCTCATTTTAATCAGTATTATTTTAAAATTCGTGATTATTGAGCATCCAAGGTATTTATAAATTGCCTGATGAAGAGATTTGATGAATTTAAAATTTAGTTCTCACTTGGAAAGGTTTGTTTTTTCTTCAAATTGAGACTTTCAATCCGATCAATAACTTCTGTCTTATATGTGTCGTTTAATGCAATAATTTCATTCGATTCTATAATTGTGACCCGAGCTCACTTTGATAATCATAAGTTTGACCATCGCGCTGTGTACAAGACAGATATCATGTTCGGGGCGGATCAAGGAATATTTTTGACAGAGATATGTGAATTTAAGCGATGATAATCTATCAAAAAAAACGATTAATGGGAGAATTTTCAATGAAAAATTGGAATAAGTCAAGATTTAAAAAATGACTGGTAAGCCCCTTCCGCTTCCACCCTGGATCCGCGCCCCTGATACTCCTATGTGCTTTTACAACTTTGATTCTTCTCTAGCTTCAGTTGTACTTGCCGCAGCTGAAGTCGTCCGATAACCAGTTGTACTTAGCCCGTCCACATCTTGCGGGATCAATCGGAACAAACGTAAACATCTTCGTCTGAAATCTCTCATGAAGATGAAATAAATAACCGGATTGTAAAGAGTAGAAGTCTTCGCGAAGACCGCTGCAAACGTGAGAAGCGTGTTGTTGATTGAGCCTAGAAGAGAAAGATTATAGAAAAGAATTCATATTTTCGAGTTTTGTAAATGTTTGATATAAAGTATACAGAATAGTCAAAATTAAATGAGAGAAATAGTTGAAATGCATCAATATTTCTTATATGTTTTAATATTTCTTTTTATATACGAGGTATTTTAGGTGTTTTTTAAAGTTTTATTTAATTAGATCATCAATAGAGCGGTAAGGAAATGTTAGATTTTAGGATATTTTTAAGCTACTTATTTTGCCTGATTTTGATTTTGATCAAAGGGTCTTTTACCAACGCTGGGTATCAGACCTAGAAAATATACAATACTCTTGACCATAAGAAGAAGAATGGCAAACCTTGTAGCGCCATCACAAAAACACACGTCGCATAGGGAGCCCAACTGACCAAAAACACAAGAATCAAGACGAGAGCCATTGCCGTATGTTTCGCTTCGTTCTTCTTTCGGGCACGTAATTTTTTATCATCAACAGCCAGTGCCTCTCCTTCGCGGGTGATGCGTTTCATTTCGATAATATTCAGCGTGGAGGTGATCAGGATAATAACAACAGGAATCGTGAAGAAAAACACCAGCATGCAAATCGCAAACGACTGTGCGTTATTCTCATTTGTCGCGATATCAACTGAACAGCGGTGTTTTGCGCCCTGTTCGCGCTTATAGGCACTCCACCCAAACAGAGGGAAACCAGACCATACTAAACCATACACCCAACTTGGTATGATGATATAGAGGGATATTTTTGGTTGAGTAACCCACCGTCTCGCTTTCCACGGATTTCTGAGAATTAAAGAGCGTTGGATTGATAATCCGACGAAATGGGAAATCGAGACCAAAGCGAGGAATGTTGTGGAGAAGCCAGCTATTGTGCAAGCTACTTTTCCGATTTCTTTTTCGGACATGAAGGAATGGATTTCCACTGGGTAGCCGGTCGTTGCTTGGATGATGTCGCTTATTCCCATACTCAACATGAGTATGTCAAAGTAATTGATCTTTTTACGTTTTGATAGAACCACCAAGCAGACGATAAGGTTCAAGATGAGGGAGATAATAACTCCAATGATGAAAAACGTGATCATCGTGATCTAAAAAAATTAATAAGGTGTTTTTTAGATGTTATGAGGGAGAATATCATCACTTTTAGCTTTAATCTAACTTATACACTATTTGTGAGAAAGTAAAAAAATACAATTGTGAAAATATTATCTATTAGTGACAAATGTATACCCAATAGAATACGAAAAATATTTTACTGCATTTCTTAATTCTGCTGATCGTGAAACCTTTCGTGCAAAGATCATCATTCATGGATCGCGTAAAATTTACACGGAACACTAAAGGAAACTCTTGCCTCGTTGCATCTAGACCTTTACAATACTTCTAGAACATCAATGCTTACTTAGCCGATCACGTATTAGTATTCTTTGCAATACTGTTTTAGATCACGTGCATTTTACTTGCTCAATGATCTGCATTTGTACTGAAAACGAGTATGCTTAACGGGAGAATAAAAGGTATTTAAGGTCTATTATTATTATTCATTGACAATATACAAATTTACATGAAGGAATCACAGAATATCAAAAATAACTAAGTACAATTGACCTAAAAAAAACAATATTCAATTTCTCATTATTCAGATCTTTTAATTTTTCTCCCCTCTCTCCCTACCCTTTTAAGATAACCCATCCCAATACCTTACCCATCGTCATTTTAACAAGTCATATAATACTGTCACAAAATTTCAACACGGAAATCTTCAATAACTTTCAGGTATTTCCCAACATTCATCGCTGTGTTCTTATCTTTTGGATTTAAAAGTAATTCTATTGTATGATTTTCTTCTAAAAGTGAACGAAATTGCAATCTTTGAGTCTCGTATGCAGGACAAGTATATATAACGTGTGTTTCGTCTTCAATACAGTTAATACAAAAATTACGAAATTGAAGCTCTCGAGTTATTCCTTTTCTTCTTCCCCTTTCTATTTTCAAATCTCCATCTTGTTAAAATTTTACGAACATCTTCATTTATATTGCATTTGTAAAGAGCATAACAAAGCTCATTATTCTAAAGTTTATAATATCGAGACATCATAGTAGGTGCATCATCAAGTAACGTATTTCTTTTCTTTTCGTTTAAATTATTTTCTTGGTTCTGCAAAATAATAATCTAACAACAGAATAAAAAAATCTATAAAACCTGGAAAAATGAAATGGAATGTTTATCTAAATAAAGATGAAACTAGATATGGGCTTTATCTCTGTGCTTTGGTCGCTGAGTCTATTGACATAACTTATCCCATCAAATCTTCCAAGAAGAACAGACAGTCGTTGTTTTCTAAGTATTGAGAGATAACACAGTCGCGATGAAGGGAGAAAGAATCTGTGTGTATTGTTAACAACTGACCAGAACTGATAACAGAACTGAACTTTTTAACTTTCGAAACATGATCACATTTCGTAGACTGAATATACGCCAATAATGTGTTTGTATGGTAAAAATGGTACACTGAAAAAAGGTTTACATTGGGTCCCAAAAAGAACTAAATCGTTTTTTTAATAGTCAAAAACATTTTGTATTTTGCAAATGCACTTTTACTTTTACTCATCAATAGTTTTTTAAGATCGAAGTACACAATTTTTCCTTTAAACCATACAATCTTAGCATATGCTTATTTTTTTACAGAACACGCTGTACTAAATACTTAAAAAGGATTGTAGCAAATTAGGTGAAACAACTTGATGTCTTTGAAAACAATTTTTAGTCGAAAATATATAATTGATATATTCATATACCTGTAAATCAAATATTAGTGCCTGCTAAAAAAGTTCTTCTGAGACGAAATGAGACCCAAATAACTAACTACTTGTGCAACTACTTATGTTATTACTTTCAAAAAGAATTCGAGTCTCGAGTCTTGAGCCAAATATTTTTGAAAATCTTCAATAAAGTATGTTTTCTTTGATTCACAACGGTAAGTATTTTGGTTAAAATATTTAGCAGTGTTACAGCAGTAAAAACAGATTACATTAATGAATGCTGGTTTAAGATCAATTAACAATAGAGAACAAAAGAGTAACTAAATAAATTTTACCAAATATAATTTCTTTAATCTAAAAAAAGATAATTCATACAAGGTAAAAGAGTGATAATATCTGCCCAGTAACTTGTACAAAAACATAAAACATAGAAGGGAACAGCAGTATTGAAAAATTAGACCTTGACAACAAAAAATGGTGACAGGTAAAAATAAATAGATTAAGTATCCTGACGTTTACTTTTTATTGAAAACTGAAACTATGAATATTCTTTATATGTGAAAATATAAATATATATTTAAAATGACTTTTCTCATTCAGTATTTAGATTATTCAGCATATCTAAAATTAACTTTTCTTGATTTGAATTATCAAATAAAATTGAATAAATAAATTCAACAACATTTAAAACTTTAGTATACGAGTGGCGAATCACTTCTCTGAAAGATGAAGAAGCATTCACAAGAACAATAAACGATGACACTTTCTTCTATCAGGAAATACCCCTGAACATATATGGATGAATGTTGGAGATGAAAAGATTTGGGAAAGTTCAGAAGAAAAACTTTTGGGCATAACAATCGACAAAAACTTAACATTTGACGCTCATTTAGAGATTTTTTGTAAAAAAGCTAGCAGAAAGTCTATAGACTTTCAAAAATTATTCCATTTAAGAGGAAAAGAGCTCTTATGAAAGATTTCATAGTCACAATTTTCATACTGTCTTCTTTTATGGATGTTTTGCTTAGGAAAAATAATAATAAGATAAACCACATCCACGAAAGATCTCTAAGAATCGTTTATGATGATTACACAAACTCTAATGA
>JAUKPT010002046.1:0-13926 GCA_032273505.1 Nanomia bijuga | reverse complement strand
ACTATCGATTGGCGGGGGAATACCTTTACGGCAAAAAATTAGAACAATGGTGGCGGGGGAAATGTGGAAAAGTACCAAATTAAGTGCAACAAATACGAAATTTTAATGATAAAATCTAAGAAACAACTAAGAAACATTTCGGGCTTAAGTGACTTCGATATTACTACACAAACACAAATAGAAATGAAACTCACCTCGCCTTATGACAAGAGACTAAACCAAACACTTTCATCATACAATTCAAGTTCGCTGTTGTAGGAAAAAGATTTATCAAGGGGACAGCCAAAGCGAGTAAACGGAATAGAAAATATTTGTAATAAACACCTATAGACAAAGAGATAATAGAGAAAGTACTTGGTAATATAAACACACTTATAAAAATTCTTCAATTTGGGTTTATAATTACACCCTTTTGTTTCTACAGTAAACAAATGGTTACGATGTATTTTAAGAATCGAGAGGACATATAGGTCATTGTGGCGTCTCCTATTATATTATACATAGTTTTCCTTACTCATATACTGTTCCTAATTTAAAGTGCTATGTTATGATTTAGCGACTCCCTATTGACTTTAGCACCCTCTCACTTCTGTTTACACAGGCCGCGAGAGCGAGACACGGGTGGTCTGTTTCTTCCAGTAATCAAAACATGGATGTAGTTACAAAAATGTTTAGATTCTAGGTTCCAGTTGTAGTATAGGTGATTCTTATGGATCAGAATAAATTGTTCTTTGATGAGTTTGGCTCAAACATAAAGAACATCTCAAGAACATGCCCGGGCTGAGTGTGAATCAAGAAAAAAAAATGATTTAAGATAAAAGATATAGCTATTTCTTTTATACAAGATACAAATACAAGGTAAATACAAGGTAAAATTACTGAATTTTGAAGTGTTTGAATTTGGCTTGTTATTGTGTCTTTTTTGAAGTTTTTCTAAGAACGGCTATAAGAACATCAGAAAACTCAACTGAATTTAGGCGTTCTTATAACAAAAAACGTTTATGCTTTTAGGGGTTAACCTAGAGGTCTTTTTGAATTTGAATTTGAGGAGCGTAATGCTAGTTCTCATATTTTCGATTTTCCTTTCATTCCAGGTTTATTGTAAGTCCGAGGCAGCAACCGGTAAATATTTTGGCCAAAAACTCTTTATTTCTTCCCCATGCCATGATACCGGATATTATTCTACAAAAATGAAAATACACGAGAAATACACGAGAAATAAATGAAAGAAAATACCTTGATAACAGAAAAATCTAAAAAGATTCTACTATCTCATCTCAATCATACTGCAGACAAAAAAGCCTTTATATTTGTTCATTTCACTCTCCAATAAGTCCAATAAAAATACTTCGTTTTCATTTTGATGAGAAAAAAACAGAAATTAAAGAACATAATGGAAGAAAACACCTGGAACATTCGACAAGAAAAAGAGATATTTTGACTATCCGATTTCACATTAAGATTAGAAAGGAAAGACAATCAAATATTTACTGGACATGGAAACAGGCGCGGTGTACTTGCACATTCACACACGAAGATGAAACGCGAAAGATGAAACCATCTGCCTTCTCGTGGAGCAAGCAAGTAAACGAACATAACGGTTATTCACATACAAATGTACATTAATAAACAAAATAAATACATAAATAAATAAATAAATAAATAAATATTCAAAGGAAAAATTATTTGGAATAATAACATATAGTAGTATAAATAGAATACTAATAGACTGATGAGAATAACAAGAAAAAAATAATTGACCATGTCTGAAAATATGCTTTCTTATGCCCAGACACCGTCAGCAAAGGAAGACAGCTTTTCTTGGAGGAAAATAATCTTACTGTAAAGTATTGTGAGTAGTTATCGAAAGTAATGTGCGAAGTCTGTCGCGACATAAAGTTGGGAAAGAGAGTTGGGAAAGTAGTCAAAAGGACCGATTCATGACTGTAAACCCAGTCTGGAATCCAAGGGTATTTCCACGGTTTTCGAACGCCGGGTATACGCTGGCGTAGTTAGAGGTGTACGCCTAGTGTGACCTAATTTGACATATTCAATCGTTTACTCTGTTTATATCACTGTTTAGTCCCTTTTCTCTTTGTCAATCCTCATATATATTGGGGTTTACTACGCCGGTACACCGGGGAAAAAGGATTGTTTACGCCGGATATATCAACCGAAATACCCTTGGATTCCAGACTGGCTGTTAACCTGGCAACAGGGTGTCTGGATTTTTTGAGCCCATTTTAAAAGAACCATTTTAAAAGTACTTGTACACTTAAAAATCAAAAATATTTTTTTTTAAAAGAACTCCATTAGATACGTTTGTTGTATAAGAGAACCTTGTTTATAAGAACATTCAGGCTGTGATTGACTCAAATTTTAAGAGCATTCTAAGAACATGCACAGGCTGCATGTAAGTCAAGCAAACGAATGTTTGATTTAAAAACAAAAGATATAGCCAAAGGCAAATACATGGTAAATTTACTGAATTTTGAAGGTATTTTAATTTGACTTGCTATAGTGCCTTTAAGTTTTTCTAAATATAAAGAAAAAGTGGGGCAAACAGTTTCGAAAATTCTGACAAAGATATTTTGGCATTTTAGAATTTTTTCGGGATTTTGTGATTTTTTTTCGGGATTTTGTGATTTTTCTTTCGAGATTTTGGAATTATTTTACTGAAGTTTGGGATTTTTTACGGGATTTTTTTTGGAATTTTACCTCCAAGTGTCAAAGATTTTTTTGACCTGTTTGCCCCTCGCTGATTTCTAAACATATGTTTAAGTTCCCAACAAAAGACTACTAAAACCTTTTTATAAAAATTTGAATTTTAAAATGTGAAATTAATCATAAAAAGAGTTCTAAAAATTATAAAATTGTCTGCCAGACAATCTATTTTACACTTAAATTTCTACTAAGAGATTTCTAGTTTACGCTTGTTATTTTATAAGAATAGTGTTATTTTGGTTTCAAGATGAATATTCTTAACTCTTTGGACGAATCCATCCTGAATTATTTTTAGCATATTTTTAGTATACACATCATGTAGAGATAAACCTTTAACGAAAACGACAAGCCAAATTCAGTACAAAATATCTTCAAAATTCAGTAAATTTACATTGAATCTAACTTACAAAAAACGTCTACCCATGTCTAGATTGTCTGGCAGACATTTTTTCTGATTCTTAAATTAAACAGAATTCTAAATGTTAACATAATCATTACCTCGTCTAGTTGAGTGTACACAACATTACGAATCATGCTCTAGAAGCAACAGAATATGAAGTTCATAATAACTGATATTGATGATGTAAACAAAATTAAGCATATATTTCTTCCCTCGTTTAGTCAAACTTTCGTGATTTAATATATCCAAGTAAAATTATTTTACAAGACACCATGTGACAGTCACCAACAAGTTATTAAGCCTTACAACATCTTTTTCCAACTTTTCGTTTATCAGATTTTATTCATCTATTTTCTTTTATTTATTTCGAAACTTATTTTCACTCTTTCTTTATAACGAATCAAAATAGATCTCACAATACATAATTTATTGAAGAGCAAAAAACAGAAAATTGAGTAATAGGATAAGGTTTCAGCGAAATTGTACTTCAAAGTTTGGCCATGGCCAACTGTGTTGATTGAAGAATGGCTTAAAAATAAAAGGAAAAGACTGATTTCAATAGACCCTCAAGTGAAAAAAGAAGGAGAAAAAGAAGATGATGAAGGATATAGAGATAACATCATGAGTTCTTTCCTTCGTAATTTCAATGACCATTGACAGCTTTATCAGTGACAATATGCTACACTATTATTCTTATTTTTTTTCAGATAATTGAAATTGAAATATAAAATTTGACCTCTTTTGAATTAGTTCTCCACAGGGACTTTACATGCATAATTCAACAGGGGATTTTTTTTACTACAGTACTTTCGCGAAAATAATAATAAATAATTTGAGTAAGAGAGAGAAAAATAAGGGGAAAATAAGGGGAAAATAAGGGGAAAAGTGGCATTTTTGTTCAGTTTTTTTGTTATTTTTTTTCCTCATTAAATTTCCTATTGAATTTAGTTTTTAACTGTAATAGGTTCTTAAAGAAAACAAATATGGATAACTTGATAAATGCGCAATCAGACCACTTAATTTATAGTTTTAACATGCATTTTAATCAAATAAACGTTTTTCTTTTTTTTGTTACAAAGTATCTGTTTCATATGACAAATCTGTCCTACTCCTATTATATTGTATACTATTATTTGATTTATAATTTTTTTGGAACGATTAATTTTATTATAATTATTCTATTATTCTATTATTCTTATTCTATGAGGGAAAACGTGAATTTAGCCACAAATATTTACTGTTACAGGACAGCATTAAATCAAAGAAAACCTCGTAGAAAGATTTCTAATGACTCCAACGTAGTGATAAGGTGGCTTCTATTTTTTTGAGGGGTGGGTGATGAGAGGATTTTTTCAAACAAAATTGGAAAAATTTTCGTACCCGTCCCAAAATATTTTCAAAATATTTTCATACCCCCAAAAAAATTTTCAAAATATTTTTGTACCCCCTCCCCCAAAAAAACAATCCTCAAAAAATTTCGTACTCCCTCAAAAAATCCTCTCACATCCCACCCCTTATAAAAAATGGATAATAACACTAATTCGTACCTCCATGAAGATTTATACAATTTGTAGATCATATCTGTGAATACCAGGAAAGTCACAAGTTTCAAAATCTTTGGCCAGCAAAAAAAATTCGCCGGTAAAAAGCAATTGATTGAAATTAGATGGTATTTAAATATTTCATATAATTTATATATCACTCAAAACAGCCAAGTGTGCAATATTAAATTGTAACTTCACACATCAATAACAAAACTTATTTCTAACATTACATAGTAGGAAAGATATAAATAAAATGCAGATATATGAGTAAAAAATCAATACAACTACGTACCTATATATATATATATGATAGCAACTTTTCAACAGATATATATCGTATATACAAGAACACACCTCAATGCGATCTTAAAACCAACAACAACAGCTTTTTCCTCAAGACGAAGCCAGAAAAACCCTTCGTTCTAGCCCAACCTTCTGATATCAAGTTGATTTCCACTTTAATAAAAAATATCAACAAGGTGCACTAAACACTAGTCGAACAAGATTGCTTCAAAATGTTTAAATTACCTTTAGCAATATATCGCAATGAAAACTAACATTATAAGCACAAATAAATGCTTGTTGCATTACAACACAATTGATATATAAACTAACGTGATATATATCTCTCTGTTGAACGTTTAAGTTGTAACATGAGACGGTAAAAAGTTCAACAGCCCAAGATGTCAAATTTAATCAAACATCACTTAATGTCGTTGTCGCTCTTTCAAAAATAAATCACAGTCAAAGATTGTCACTGTTGATAAAAGGTGACACAATTTCCTGAGATACAAAAAAAGTCTACATATCTGATTTGTCCTAACCTACTCATATTTAGATATTATATAAGTAACTACGGTAACAAGGGGTTTAAACAAAAGCAATCTCTTTATGCTTGTTATTATTGCTGTATGAAAATAAATCTAGTTGAGAGTATTAGAAGAGCTTTTTGCATTAAGTACATAAAGATCGTTTAGAGTATATAAAAAGGGTTATTAGCACGTAAGACACACACGGGAACGGGAACACACTTTTGTAGACGCATACACGCATACAAATGCAATTGCTTACACACATACATATGCAACATAAATGTCTACACACATCCACGTAATCAAGTCTTATTTACATATTCTAGACGATTGCTTTTAGCTCATTCACAAATCAACTATACACATACAAAACAGGATGAAATTTAGCAACCATAAATAAGGGTAAAAAATATACAGGGTGTCACCAATGTCAGAGTTTTCAGGATGTTCAGGGTTCACTACAGGGGCAGACTGGCCCATCGGTGTACCGATCGGTGCGCCCTTGCAAAATTGAGCGAATTGGCGCCCCTAATGCAAAGAACCACACTCTTCTTATATCCTCACTTCTAGCTTGAACCAGGTATAAGAATGAAGAAAAATGAAAATGGAAATCGATTAATTTCCGGCGTCCCTGACAATGGGTTCACCGTCAACAGTTTTTGCCCCAGTCCGCCCTTGGCCCACTATACACCCCGACATACAACAAAAAGTGAGAACAAAACGAGTTACCTTATTTTCAGAATCATTAGAAATTTCTTTGGGGTCTGCCATTTTCGCAATTCTTCAAAACACTCAAAACGGCAACAATAAATATTGACTACTACTACTACAATAAAAGTAATGATATTTCCTCACGACGAAGTTTTGCAAATTAAGTAATTTTACTCATTGAAATATACGTAACAAGGCGCAGTTTTCTATCATAATTCAATCACCTAGTTCACATCACACATCAAGAGAACATATGTCGAAAACCATTAGTTACTTTCGTACAAGAACTTAAACTTTGCGTTTCCACAATTCAAGATATAAATAAATGAAACTGATTTCTTTCTATTACTGTATAGGAAAACCATACGGAGTCAAAATGTGAAAAAAAGAAAATAGGAAAAAGAAGTTGACTTAAAAAAAACTCAGTACCTAACTGGGAAAAGGCTTGTGTTATCACAAAGGGGTAGAAAGAGAAGAAATTAAAAATTGACATGTTGTGAAATATTTGATTGAAAAATGAAAAAAAAAAAAAGAAAAAAAAGAAGATGTTTTGTAAGAGATATAAAAAAATTATAAAGAATAAAACCAGATAAATTTTGAAGGAGAATTATTTTCAATGTTTTCGATCATTAGAAAAAGTACAAAATGAAACATCGATAGTTTAATTGGCAACTTTAGGGGTCCTTTCTGGGGAAGAGAGGGTTAGTGTTTTTTGGTTTCAAGATGAATATTCTTAACTTTTTGACCAAATTCATCCTGGCATATTCTTAGCATATTCTTAGTGCATATCATGTAAAATATAAATATTGTTCTTAAGGAAAATTCAAAATGAGGTGTTCTCAGCATATCCTTAACTTTTTCCCCAATTTCATCTTGATTATTCTTATAAAGTATATTCTAATAAAAAAAAGCGTGCAAAAGCACATCGCACACCACACCAAATAGCCCATTCACCAACTAGACTTTTCATATCTTAAATCGATTGATATTTTAATCAACTCAATAAATGGCTAATTGGGGGAGATGAAAGCCCTAGCCCACCCCCACTCTCATGCATACATAGACAACATGAGGACGACATCTAATAATATGATAGAGGCAGGGCTGCATAGGAAGATTTGTTCCCGGTACCGCAGCGATGGGCAACGTCCCATTCCACCATCCC
This sequence comes from Nanomia bijuga, assembly GCA_032273505.1. Classification (NCBI taxonomy): domain Eukaryota; kingdom Metazoa; phylum Cnidaria; class Hydrozoa; order Siphonophorae; family Agalmatidae; genus Nanomia; species Nanomia bijuga. The sequence goes on along the minus strand of JAUKPT010002046.1, from coordinate 6,570 downwards.
GGTATCGACTCTTTGCAGCCCTGGATAGAGGTGGTATATTCACTATCTAAATGCCTTTATCGAGGAACTAAAAAAACAGTCTGGAAAGGATGGTAAGTGCGCGCAGAAGATTTATATTGAATCATCATGTGCGCATATGAAATTTGTATAGTGCGCGCATTTTATGTCGAGCAAAGGAATTTGTGGTGTATATAATGGATTATGAGTTGTTGCACGTAGATAATCTTGTGCGCGCGCGGTGAAAACTAACTGCCATGTCGCTCGCACGGATTAATTTTCAATATTTTTGTGCGCAGGATATAAGGAATTTCTTCTTGCGCGCGGAAGATCTTCCTCAAACACGCAATCCTTTCGAGACTAATAAATGATTGAACTGTCGCATAATGTAAAACATGGATACAAGAAACTAACAAAAGACTCAAAATTAACTCAATCAGCAACAACTAGAAGCAACTAATAACCTACCTGCAAACTAAACATTATGGATTAATAAAGACTGCAGATAAAAGATGTACTTTGTGCCTAGATCAGGTATTTGAAGTAAGAAAAATATTCTACTTTTTTCCTTCTTTTCTAAAGATAAAGAATTTAAAATAAAACTAACCATGTATTTCACGAAAAGAAGAACAGTTAGTTAAAACGATAAGATTAGTTAAAATGATAAGAAAGAACCTGAGATTACAGGTCCAAACAGGTATCTGATATATCATGTGGTAAAATAAATAAATAAATTATTTTGTCGTACTTTTCCAGTTCATGATAGTATGATAGATAATTTCAAATTTCAGTTCCAAAAAATCTTAAATTACACCTCGCATTAATAGTATTTTTTTCAATTAGTAAAATAAATATACGCTTCTTTTCTTTCCAATTTCACTTCAAACAAACCTTTAACGCAACCTCATTAATCATCAGTTACTATCCAGTCAATATTAATCACCATATAAGCCACACGGAAAAGGAAAGAATAATATTTGGTTTCCATTCAACAAGACCATCATCAATAGAGAAGTCATTCGGGTGGAAGAAACAAGGACAGCCCCTCTTTGAGCTGTAGAGTAAAAATGTCAGTAGCGGATCATGAGTATTTTCAGTGTATTCATACGGACACTCATTTCAGGGGTAATAGAAGTATGAGTTTAAGTTATGGCGTTCTGTACTACCGTCCTCCTTAACGGTACAGCGATTTAGAGTTTACCGCTTTCGCGTTGAATGCTGTATTTGGTTTTTTGAGGAAGGATTCATATACCCAAATGAGGTATTTTCTGCATTGTTTTGAAAAAAAACTGGTTTGGTCTTCCAGGAAATCTTAGGCACTTTCGGTTTCAAAAAAATCGTTAGAAACGAGAGAAATAATTAAGTTTTGAAGTCGCCATTGTGCATGTATATATTGCTGCATGAAAATAAATTGAAACAAGACCTGAAGTATGAGTTCAAAACGGTAAGAATTCTTTAATTTCCAAAACCCACTCCTCACCACTTCCAACCATAAGCTCTCTGTGTGAGACCAGTCACGGGATCCAAGACACTGATTGTATATGTCTGCATACTCCAATTTCATAAGATCCCTTTTAATGTTTTCTGAAAAATTGTATTCATAGATAGATGGTCCCATAGAATACCAGGTCCCATTATGGATCTTTTACGAACGGTAAAGAGCTATCTCTGAGACCATTTTCAGTGGCGGATCTGGATTCATGAATACACTCATCTTAGAGCAAATATGTCTTTGTAAGAGTAGAATTGAGATAAAAGAACATAAATGAGTCCTGAAATCTGACCAATCTTGTGTGAAATCATTTTCCAAGATACTTAGAAAAAGGACCAGATCCACCACTGTTTTCCAACAGGACTATTATATGTCAATGGGTCCACTACGAGTGCAAACCCCCTAACAATTTTTAAATTTTAAACCTCTGCCAAGAAACTTTCTTTTGAATAAAACTTAGATCACATCATCTCTTAGAAAAACAAGCAACCCATCAATTGATCAATCAATGATTAAACAATGATTTATAACCTACAAACCAGTTGTTGATGGTACATGCAAAACAAACATAGGAAAATATGGCTGGGAATTGCATCGAGGAATCTGATCCACCAAGAATCATTAACTGTATTTTACGGTTTTAATAAAAAAATACTTTGGAGTTTAATTTATATCAATAACGTAATTTATAAACGGATAACCCAATCAAATAGACTATTTCAGGAGATTCACGTTTCGTTGGTTGAAAATTACATCAACACGAACTTGATTGGTTCTCTTACTTCCTTTTGAGTTCAGATTCATAATGATGTATTTATCTAGCCAATCAAACGGCAAAATCTGTAGACAATCCATTTCTAGATGTTTGACTTCTTGGCACAGAAATCTGCGTGTTACATCATACTTAAAAACATGTTGTTGTTATCAAGAGAAAATAGATCAAAATATAATTGAAGTGTCTTCTACGTGTGTTCGCGTGTACGTTCGCTAAAAAGTTTCGAATTTCCATCACAAAACACAACTAGAGAATAAATACGCCTGATGATGTTCTTGAAATTAGAACGAAATATCACAACATTTTAGTCATACTTTTTCTTATCTTGAAATGCTAACATATCAAGCAAAGATGTTTGGAATAATTCTATAAAATATCAGCTCCCAAAGGAATGCAAAACACATTTAGAGTGAGGGAATGTCTACAGATGGTAAATTTATTTTCTTGATTGGTTGAAAATTACATCATTGAAGGTTTCGATTGGTTTACCTAGGGATTGTCAACAAATTGTCGGTAAATTTGCTGTTTGATTGGCTGAAAATTACATCCTCATGAAGCTAATTGGTTGTTTCGAAATTGTCATTATATGTTGAGTTGTCAAAACTCAAAAGATGAAAATATTTATTAGTAAGACCAATATTTTTTGTCCAATCACAAAACAAACTTAACTATCATTTGCAGACAACCAATTAAAAGAGGCTTTACATGAGTTTCAACAACCAAAAAGATTTTTGATGATGCATTTTTTCAAGGGGTAAATCACTGTTGAGAAATCTCGTACACCTTAACGAGAATTCATATTGTTTCCTCGGAAATCTCATAGAAATCGCATTGTTCAAACAGAAATCTTCTACTCTTTTTCAACGAGTGACTTACCCTTCGCACATTTTTTAAGCAAACAAATTATAAATTTACCTATATAATTTGTGAGGCAATACCTAACAAAACAAGTCGAACGCAAATCTATAAAACTTCCAGCAATTCCTTGTTTTTAAACCTAAAATCCACGACAACGACGAACTATGTGTAATGCACAGGAGATATTTACCTTGTTGTTAAATTCAAAATCCACGACGAAAACGAACTATGATACACAGAAGAAAACTACTAACACGACTACCATAAAAAATTAAGAAGAGCATGTGATTTTCCAACAAAAGCAAAATTTATTTTTTAGTAATAACTTCGCAATGGTTGAATTATGGAAAATATCAAAGAAATGAGTTGGCAATAGAACAGATGGTTCATCAATCTATTTGGCATGTGTACTTGGCATATGGCATATCGTTCTTTTAGATGAGATTGATTGCATGCTAGAAGCTGAACATGAATTTGGAAGAAGGCAATGAGATTCACAACGAGGAATAGAAAAAAAATGCTGAAAAGCTAATTTTTGTAGTCTATAAAATTTGGCTTGCTATAGTGCATTTTTCGTTGAAGTTTTTCTAAGAACGGCTATAAGAAAATCTGAGGCTAAAAAACAATGACGAAATAAGAACATCCGGCTCTTAGCTGAAATAGAATAGAATAGAATAGAATAGAATAGAATTTAATAATTTATTTCCTTGAAAGTTCACTACATTATATAAACAGAAAATTTACAATTAAAATTAACAAGATAAAAATTTGCACATAATATTCGATCAATTCCGTTTGTAAATAAATAAATCAAACAAACAATTTCAGTTCTTAAAATAAATAAATAAATATAGTAGGCCTCTTCTTATCGTCTGATTAGCTAAGTCAAAATACACGCAAAATATCAAAGACAGACCACGAGGAGGTCGATTTCAATATGGCTAACACAGGGAAGATTCTACGTAACTGTTTTGTGAATTGGCTTAATGTTAGTCGTTAATGGGACCTTGTAATAAATTACAGACAAAGCGAATTGAAGGGGTTGGAGAGAATTTTTTTTAAAGAAATGGAGATATTACGTAGAATAAACACAAGCAGATATGGGTAGCCGCGAGCGGTTATTGTTGATACACACAAAATATCAGTGAAGGAAGCTGAATAATCAATTTGTTGACTACTGGTGGGTGTTGTGAGCCGTGGACTAATAATGGAATACATATTACACATTCATATCTTGTCTGAGATTTAAACAGATGAACTATATCTCATGAACAATGACATATAGGATTTGAATATTATTATGATTTAAGAAAGTGTACATATATAAACCAATTGAAAATTGAAATAAGTAATGGGCATTATATTTTTCTCATTTTGTATAAGGCTGCGAAGATTTGTATTGTGTGAAAATATCTCCTATTTCAACCACATTGACTTTGTTTTGTTTTTGGAGAAAGGCTGTTTGTGATATTTTGTAAGGGGAGAATGAATAATATAAATGTTGTGAAATATGTGAGAACAAATGATGTGGAAGTGTCTGTCAGGGAAACCCTGTTCAAAGAGACATCTCCCAATTAATGAATCTGACGTAGAAGGATGGTAAATACTTGAATTATAGTGGAACAGTTTTAAACAAGTAAACAATAGATATAAATAAAATAAGTGGTAGGGGCAGGGGGTATGCAGATGTTATAGTGTGATAAAGCAAAATGAATGTCATTGCTAAGTAAATATGATTATTTATTAGTTTTTCTAATTATTAATTTATTATTATTAAGTTGTTTTACACATAGATTGTTGGTATGTTGTGAATTATATGGGCCATAACATTTTTAAGTTTGATTTTAAGACCATTTAGTGATGTAGAAGTTATTCGATATTTATTGATACTGATATTGATATTGATATTTATTGATTTTAAGGATTTCATGAATATTCGTGGTGATTCTTACGCGTAATCGAGTAGGTTAAACAGATAAACAACTAAAGATGTACAAAAAGTAGCTTACTTAGATTAATTCTAAACGGGGTATGTTGATATAATCAATAATCATGATAATAATAATAATAATAATAATAATGATAATAATAAAAGATAAAATGAATAAAAAAACAAAATTTAAGCTAATAAATACAATTTTATGATAATATGGTAAGATAAGCGAATGAAGAGGAGAAGATTCAGACCGAACTAATGAGAATAAGTGTTGTATTCGATCGTAGAGAATAGGGGTAAAAAGCAGAGTCAAATCAATGTTTTGAATGTTGATTTGAGGTATTCAATTAATGAATTTTCCAGTCATCTCGCATATATAAAAGTGTCAAAATGTGACAAAAACTCACTTTCTTTATTTGGGTACAAAATTTTAAGGTCAATGCAGGTTCAAACTTCCTGATTTTACAGCTGAGTGGACTTGACTGAGGTCTTAAATTCCTCACCAAATGTATTAAGTAAAATAAGATTGATCAGAACACAGTTAAGATACTTTATTGCCTCATTCTCTAAGAGGGTCATTTTATTAAGCAAATAATACCCAATAATTCAAATTCAAAGCAGCCGTAACCATTTTATTTCGTCTTTTTGCCTTAGAACAATCTTCTTCCATCTTCTTTTTTGCAAAACAAAGCACAGCTTCGAAAATTATTGTTCATTTGGTATACCTAGGAGTCTTTTTCAAATTCAAAAACAAGTACCTCAACAACGTTGAACGTACTAAAGCTTTTAACTAAAGCTTTTAACTAAAGTTTTGTAACAAGGAAACTAAACGTAAAAGTAAGAAAAATCAATGAAAATTTTAAAAAGTGTGTTTATTTGGGGTACATTGACTTGTTTTCTAGATGTTGATTTATACGGTGGGAAAATCAGTTCTTTCATGAAGTTGCAAAGATATATAAGTAAAGGAAATGATCGAAAACAATTGTTGAATTTCACATTCCCCTTCACTGATCAGATCGAATTTGGTTCTGGGTGTCATGGTGTGAAACATTATGTTAAAAGCTATTTTATACCTTCTGCAAACCAAGAGAATCCACCACTTCCGATTATCGAAAAAGACCAGGTAAGAAATGTAATTTATCAGAGATGCTTTCTTGCTATATCATCCATTTAATGTAACTACCAGTATTTTATGAATTATATTCCTCAAAAACGCTGAAATATGATTCCTCTTGGAGGTTCAAAACATATTCATAGGTCTATTCAGATAGAGTGATCGATTTAACAAGACGATGATTGATTAAATTTTAGACGAATTTTACTAGTCTGTGTGAATTCGGTAATTTTGATTGATTAAAACTAACTAGTCTTGTTTGACTAATTTATTTCTTCTAGTTAATTCTAATCAATTGATTAGGTTCAAAATTCCATATAAATAGGCTTCACAAGATTTTTAAAATAGGTCAAAATTTCAAACTTTATTAAATCTATTAATTTTACTTGAAATCATAT
>JAUKPT010002045.1:0-13929 GCA_032273505.1 Nanomia bijuga | reverse complement strand
AATTAAAACTTTTCCACAAACATGGTTAAAACATTGGAATAATTTGTATGAGATTCTTCACTTTACATCAATTTCTTTTAGTTTGTACATGAAAGATATATTTTTCAAGGATTAAGTCTTTGAATGCCATAGCCTTTAGAAAGACAGTCTTCAATTTCTTTTGAAATGTGGATGAACCCTGTACAGTAGTTTTCATTATCACAAATTATTTATACTCTTTAGAATGTGCATTTTCTTTTATATCAGCTTTATCAAACATTTCAACAGAAAATATTGTTTGTTGTTTCATTCACAATACATCCAAAGCCTTCTAAGTTATCCAATTTCAAAATATTCTTCAACCATGGTGAAGGTTATCTCAGATTTAGTAGGATCATCTGAAGCTTTCTAGGTTATCAATTATATAAGGTTTTGCACTGGTGTTTATTCATTTTACTGCTTAGAAAGGCAGATTTTTGGCCGATTTTGGTCAGGATTTTGGTCAGGAAAGTCGGGGTTTTGAGCAAAAAATTCTGTCCACACCCTGTAAAAATTCTTGGAAAAAGCTTGAAAAGTCCTGGAAAAGTCCTGGAATTTCATCTCAAATTTGGAGTGGGGACCCTGACATGGTGGCCACAAGTCCTGGAAAAGTCCTGGAATTTTGTTTTTAATGGAAAATGATCCAAACATAATTTAACCGAAATCACAATTTATAAGTTTTCAAAATCAGCAGATTTTTCAACTTATAGTTTTTATTTTTTTTATTTTAGGGGGACTTAAATTTAAGGAAGGACCTAAAATTTAAGGGGGGGGGCTATAATATTTGCCTCATAATAATCATTATTCATTGAATTTCAATGCAGCACATTTGCTTTTTTTCTGAGTGCGAATGTGAAAATTAAACCAAATGTAAAAAAAATCGATTTTAAGGGGAAGGGCTAGCAATTTTTAAGGAGGGAGCTGGGACATAATTATACAAAATTTAATGGGTTGACCAAGGCAAAAATTGAGGGGGACCTAGATTGAAGGGGGAACTAAAATTTAAGAGGAAGCCTAAGACCCCCAATGATGCCATGGTGAAATCAAATGCCCTGACCAAAATCCACAAATGTTGTTTCCACAATAATATGAATGAGGAGTGAGAAATATCAAGTCTCAATTGAGCAAAATAACTTAAGTTTACATCAAGATTAAACTACTTAGTTGTAAATTTATTTTTAAAAAATGAAAAATAAAAATAGAAGTGAGAAATATACTATTTCCCATAGCGAAAGACTTTTTACAATTATTTCCAGTTTCTAGCGTTCAGAGAATCTAGGTCCTAGCTGGATCTGGAGTAAAAGAAGATAAAAGAAAGCTAGATAGCTACAAAACAAATAAGCACATAAAACTGTTAAAACGTTAAAAAAATATCTTGTTAATTAAAGTTGCCTTAAAAGCTATAGCGATTTGAATTATTTGCATGCTGCCACCATCATTATGAGGCATTGAATGTAGTAGCATTACATAAATCTAACTTGATATCTTTAATCATGATAGAATAAAGATGGGGATTTTCAAGAATGAAGTAAAAGATTCATTTACAAAATTTTTAGAGTCGTATATTGTCCATGGCCGCCCCAACAAACAATCCACTCGAAAATGCATATCCTTAAACACATGCAGTGCCTTTCATCAAACGTTGGAAAGTTGTGTTAAGATTTTACAGAGAACAAGGTCATATATAATTTATGGATATGGTTTGTAATTATACTTTTTGATGGTTTTACTAAAGACTTATCTTTTAGGTGGTGAAAGTCTGCACAGAGATTTTTAACGATTTGGTGGATGGAGTAAGGATTAAAGTACCATAACAAAATAGGACCTAATCCCATCTCCAAAAGTGATATTGAAAAGCATGTGTCAAAAAAGAAAAAAAGAAGAGAAAAAAATTATTCAAATTTTTTTAAATTTCGTTTTTTTCTTGATTTGAATGTTACAAATGGCAAAAACGCATCTATTGTCATCAGAATTTATATCTTTGTACTTATATATTTTTAACCTCTTGTAAGGTCTGGAACAGATACAACAAGATACCAAACACCCCAGTGTAAAATCAAAAAAACTACAGAACATCCTGAAAAGCACCAAACAATAACAGCTGACAGGAATTTCTGATCCTTAAACCCATCAACATTAGTCCTGAATAACCATTCAAAAACGTCTTGTCAAATATTTATCTGAAACTAACTTTTAAAATATAACCCTTTCATTCTCATCCCTCATAAATATTTGATAGGAGAAAGAAAAAGCAAAAGAAGAGGAAATGAGGAATAAAATAAACAAGAATGATTGACAATAAAAACTAGATTTTCATTCTGAAGACAGTGTTCACATGAAACTAGTTGTAGTAGATGTTTTTGTGAAGTTCTGTTTAAGAAGTCGACTCTTCTCAGACTCATGTTGAGCTATTGTCCTACAGTACACAATAGAAAAATAAGGATAACGATGTTTCTTTAATCAGGGTATTAATTGATTTGTGAACTCTGGTTTTGGCTGTGATGGATATGAATTTGGCTGTGATGGACATGAATTTGGCTGTGATGGACATGAATTTGGCTGTGATGGACATGAATTTGGCTGTGATGGACATGAATTTGGCCATCTTTATCGACCATTTTCTGTATCTAATCCATATTAAGAAAAGAATTTTGACAAGGTGTCATAACAAGCAGTATAATTTTCATAAAATAAGGATAAAGGTGTATAATTGGTGTACAAGGTATAAGGTGTACAAGGTGTACAAGCAGTATAATTTTCATAAGCACTAATACAGGTTTTTGTCATTAGCTTAAATCAGCCCCCTCCACACACAACCATTAATCCATTAAGGCCATCGAACTGACATTTAATCCGTCACTTTGAACTTAATTTGCTTAATTTGGTCACTACATTTTCATTAATAAAAATATAACTAAAGGTGTTAATCATAACATCAAACAAGATTTGAATCACAGCTTTTCTAGATTTTATCTTAGTTTTCAAATAAGTAATAACAAGATGGAAAAGTTTTTTTCCAGCATATTTAAGCATCAGCGACATTTAAGACAAACATTAAAGTTAGGATTGAACTGCATTGTAACTACCTCAAGTGAAAATAAATTGTCAGAAAAGGAATTTAATGATGAATGAAATTTGAAAATTACAAAAATTTACTTCGAATTTAATTTTGTAGCTCACAAGCAATTTCATGATCATTTTTCTTCCTTTCTGTGGATATTAGACTATGTTGACAAAAATAGTTAGTTTTGCAGTTTGAGAAGAAAAATTGCATTTTATTAGATTCAGTGTTAAACTTCCTTCCCTTCAAAACTTCCTCGCTATGATATTCAAATTGAACTGTACAAGATCATTCAACACCAACAAATATTAAATAAAAGAGTGAATAAATTTTTATGATTGAAAGATTTCACATGTTTCACAAGAATGGTTCGTCACATGACTGATAAACAAAATGGCAAAATTGTACCAAAGTTTTTCTCACAAAAATATTAAAGTGTACATTCACAAAATAATAAAATCATCATTTAACAGTTCCCATATAGTCATGTTCATATTCTTCTTTTCATGATATGTATGACAAAAACTTTAACCTATTCATAAGGTGAGGTAAAGTAAGGTTTATTTACTAATGTTGAAACAGTGCAGTCATGCATAGCTGTAGGCTCATCCACAAACTATAGTTCCAGCATCTAGTGTTCTGTAATCAACCAATAAACCCAATAAACCCAAATACCAAGGTTGCGCAATGCCAAGTGTGAGAGCTGGTGAGAGAAGGATATGAACACCCTATATTATGAGAACACTGAAAGACCTGTGTCTGCAAAAAGCTACGTAATCACACCAAAATAAAAAATTAAGATAAATGTTCCTAGCTAAGTAAATCAAATTTATAAAGGGGTAAAACAATATATATTGATCAATAAAAGCTATCGTGATTCATCCCTCACAAATTCTTAAATCTAGAAATATAATTTACATACTATACATAAAATACTAAATGTAGCGCTGTAACTATAAATTCGTTACTAGAAGAAAATAAAACTAAAAACTCAAAACCTGAAAAGGCTAAATAAGGATTACCAGATCAAAATACCTTTTCAACTACAATACTTATTCAGAAAATTACAAAAGCATAATTCACGTAGTAGACATGATTTTCCTGCACCTGTTTATTTTTCCAGTTAAGTTGAAGGAAGGAAGAGCAGTCATGGTTGTCATTATCCTTGATGTGTAGAAGATTCTCAAATCGAAATCACATCTGAGATTTATATTTGTTCAACAAGTCTATTTTTTGAAGGCCCAGGATTTAACTCTACATCACTATCAAAAAGATTTATTTTTATTTTTGGGAAAAATCTGGAAAATAACAGGAGGATAATCATATCTGAATTGTCTAAAACTATTAAGTAACTTCATTAAGTAATTTCCATAAGACAATTTAATACTGAAACTGGACAATGTTTGTGTGTATTGTAAAATCAAAAGATATCTCTACTTGACCAAATAATCTGCTCAATAATGGTTCGAAAACCATCAACAACAAAAGTTCTTATAAATGGGTTCAGCAACAAGAGGAATTTACTCAGCTACTATTTTTTTCTTAGCTGGAAAATGACAAATTAAAATGACGAATTAAAATAGGATGCAATTGATGCAATTATCAATAATATAATTCTCTGAACAGGAGGATAAATTTAAACTGCAGTACCTCAAGTTCAAAATACTAGTATTCAAAATACCCTATTAAGTTTCATTGAATATGTAATAAACAAAGGTGAATATGGTTGTAACTAATTTTGGTATCAATGATTCTTGATCTTGTGACATCAGCATCACCAAGTCTCCATTATGTTGACTTCTGTTGGGTATATGTATTAATCTCAGAAGTTAAAGTCTTTACAGGTATCAACGACTGTTTAAATGTAATAATCCAAGGAGATTATTAGTGAGTATGAGATAACTGAAAAGAGTTCTAGTTGTTTAATGTAAAGCTGGAGCTGGATTCTTTGACAACTTATGAAACATTAAATTTCATAAAGATATAGAGTTCAACTTGCAGCGATACTTTCCATTAATAACAGCAAAAAAGTTCTTGCACAATTGATACATTCCATCTTGATTTTTACAGTCACAATTAGATTTGAAAACGATCTTTAGATAATGTCAAGTTAACTGACAGAATAACTGAGTTTATTGTGCAACAGTTTTCTTTGAACCGAATATACTGACAGTTAACTGAGAGGTATTCTTACAGTCAATCTGTTACATCATTTATTACAGGATCATTTGCATTAAATAATGCTGATGATTGGTGATTTTCAGTAAAACACTCATTTGTATGTGATTGAATCTAATCTTTGAAATCTGATAGGTTAGCTGACTTTTTTATTGCACCATTTCAGGATATTTTTTTGACTAATACCAATGTAGTCAAAAGTCAAAATGGTTCAATGACCTTTTCACTCCAATGAATACCATCTGTCATTCCTGCTTCACTTTTGCCACAGATCTATAATAAATATATAAATATATAGTTAAATTAAGTTTAATTAAAAGTAAGTAAAATAGTATCTAACCAACATAATAATTTACAACTTTTTTATGTGCAACCATTAATGGTAATAAATCATAAATCCAGTCAAAAAAACAATGTGGGTAGGTGGCATCTTATAATTATTTATTTCATATATTTTATTTTTTCATAGTTTCATAGACCTTTATAACTAAGGGTAATAGGAGGTTGATTATACACACTGATCTATATTCACGACTGGTATATGAACAAATTATGTTAAATGCTAAAAATTAAGAGTTTTGGACATAGTTAAGAAAATATGTACATAATATAAAAAATAAAAAAGTGACACAGCAGCCAAATCTTATGCAGGCGGGACATTAAACTCACAACCATAACGTTTAAAACAGATCCTATTTTCATCAAAATGTAGAACATCTTTCATTGAACATCAATTTAAGATAAATATCTTGAGGGAACAAATTATCTGTGGAACAAATTTTCACAAAGCCTATTTTAGAAAAATAATTTTTAATAATTTTAGATAATGGATTTCAACAAAAATATACAGAAATGAATTGTGCATAATGAAAATCTTTGCAGAAAAGTAGTAAAACAGGGTATTTGGCAATTTTAAATGATCATACAATTTATTTCAGTCAAATGTTCTCTTACCTGGTTCAGATTTCTGCTTCTTCCATTCCCTTCGCAAAATACTTTCCTCATAGCAAATGAATGATTCGCGACAGTCACTTCATTTGTCATCACCTTGGAGAATGATATAGATACTTTTCTTGCCTCTTTCAACAAATTGGTTCATTAGTTCATTGGTCCATTGGTTCATCTGTCATTGAAGCACCACATGATACTCGTTCATTGCTATGCACTTCAAACTCCAGACTGAATTGTATATCTTCTCTATGTGGGTATATCTTGTATAATCAAACAGGGTGACCATCTGTTCATACTAGTTTTTCATGTTTTTCCAAGAGTTGTTAATAGGATGCTTTTTGATCCGTTAACAAGGTGTCCATCTGCCCATACTAGTTTACTTTGATTTTCCAAGAGTTAGTAGAAGGACTATATTCATTATGCCTTTTAATTCTTTGAAATTAAAAAATATATATTTGGTGTAATTTTAGTCCTTTCTTAAAGGAGAACTTAGGTAAATTTTGATATTTTGATATATCAAAGATTTCATCAAAACAACAAACAAAATGAATAATCAAAAGGTCTTTCTTTATACACTCAAAGATGCCAAGTTTCAACCTTTTAAACTGGATTCAAAAGCACATTTTTTCCCTTTAACAACCCAATGGAAATCATTGAAAATGGATGCCTAGAAATTGTAAGGGTTTTGAAATTCGAATATGGCACTTCTTTTGGGAAATTTTATCATAGAATACCTGAAAAGGATGAGAAAAAACATTCAGGTAACAATTTCCAACCTCCTACTGATTTTTTCTGAAAGAGAAGCACCACTTTTTAATTATTTTCAATGGGTTGGTAAAGAAAATTGTGCATTTGAATCCAGTTTAAAAAGGTTGAAACTTGGCATCTTTGAGTGTATAAAGAAAGAACAGATGAAGGAAGATTTTGATCTTTCGATTATTCATTTGTTGATGTTTTGATGAAATCTTTGATATATCAAAATATCAAAATTTACTTAAGTTATCCTTTAAGAATCTAAAAAGAGAATGAACAAAGACTGAGATAATGAAACTCAAGTTGGAAATAGATTCCAGCACAAACTAAATTTCAATCCAATGATTCCAGATTTATTTCGAAAATGTGAGCAAGTACAGCAAGTATGGGTTGTGGGAGTTTCATTAATGAAACATAGGGCATCAGCGCCCAACAACTGTAGACAAGGCAAACTGCAATCTTAAGACGTAAGCAACATTCACAGGAAGGTAGCACCATTTGCAGAAAACAATGATATTTTTGAGTTGATTTCCAGCGCGAGGTACATAAATACATTGTATTAAGAATTCTTTTTAACATAAACAGTCGGGATCAACCGTAGTTTTCTACGACATCGTTGAATTTTACGATATCATAGATTTCTACGATATTAACATTGTAGAATTCAACGACATCGTAGAAAACTACGATTGAAATATGTAAATAGGCTTCATAGGTTCCTTGAAAACATGGTTCAATTTTAATTTTTTAATTTTTTAATGCTTATTCATGAGCAAAACATCTTTATCAAAAGAAAACAAAATTCTATCGTGTGGATTATTTTCTACAGAAAGATAATTGTAAAAAGGGAATAAACATCTCGTAGTTTTCTACGATGTCGTAGAATTCTAGGAAATCGTAGATTTCTACGATCTTGCAGTTCGTAGATTTTTACGACATCGTAAAATTCTACGAGTTCGAAAATTACTAAGTCACTAATTATGTACCGGTTTATTGTTAATTATGCATATTTAAATACTATATAAAACGCAGGTTTGATAGAATCTGTTTAGTCAAATTTTGTCACAGCCATGAGCGGGCGTCTTTTGTTTAAGAGAAAGTGTGGTTGCTTAAACCACGACTTATTCACTGCTGATGATGTTAAGTTTTCCTTTCGATCTCGCGCATATTTTTGTTCAAGAAAAGAATTTCAAGAACTCATACGGAGAAATTTAGCAACACTTGATACCAAAACACTCTGCACGGTTTGTTTAAGTTATGGGCGTCAAAAGATTATCGAAAATGATGAGATCTTAGAAGATACACCAGCGAATAGAGTTGTAATGAGAAGAAATGAAGATATGAGTAAAAATGGTAATGCTGAAGAAGAAGCAATGAATGTTGAGAACGAAGAAGAAGCTGATGCATTAAACATAAAAAATGACATCGATTCACTTGTTAGAAGATTGAAAGTGATGAAGTGGAATGAGGAGAGCGAAGAAATACAGTCGTCTCTTTGCAACCTAGCAAAAGTACTTGGAAGTCTAATATCACCCGAAATTGAAAAAGAAAAGACATCAATGGCAGAAATGTGCAAATCATTCGATGCATTAGTATCGGTAAGGACAAGAGACTGGTATGCAGCGAGAAACAAATTATTATTAAGTTTTCTGGAAGGTTGCACAGCTGTATCATCTAATACAAAGAGTGAAAAAAAATTCAATTCATGTATTCATGCCATCGAACAAATAATTTACTCTAAAAACAACAACATCATCACTCCATTTGCATTCCAGAGAAACCTTATTTCATACATTATTTCAAAATCAAAATTGGGTTGCAACATAAATTCTGGATGGGAGTGGAAGCTACACAAAGTGAAATACAGTACTAAATGATCCTTCAAAAGCTCTAGTCATTCAAGACGAAAGTGACTTGACAGTTGCATTTGATAATGAACAGAAAGTAGGACGTCACTCTGGAAGGATTCGAGAAAAGTCAAAAAAGCCAATTTCGATCATAACTACTGTCATTACCATCGAATCACAACCTAAAACGTACCATCAGTTTGTTCCGATGAAAAAAATAGAACGCCATATCAGAGATACTATTGATTGTGTGGATAATATTGAGATTGAATACTCAAATGTAATGCGGAGATACCGATCAAAGTTTATTGATGAAATGATTGCATCTTGCATTAAGGAACAATATAGAGATGACTGGATTTACAAAGATTATGTTGATATTGCGATAGAAAATAAAAGTAAGCAAGTATGCCCATATTGCCGTGAAATTTTGGATTGCTTGAAAGAAATCTGTCCTAACTGTCTTTCTAACAACAGTTTTTTTGATGTTGGATTTGACAAGTATCGTCGAACGGAGTCCCAACACAAAGAAAGTCCGATTATCAATAATGCCGAGCCTTGTCTTGTTAATCCAGCCTCTTATAAAAATGTTGAACATGTCTTAGATAACATTCAAAAACAAGTTCTTCAATCTACAAAAAGAAAATGGCTTCAAATTATGTGTGATGGAGTTCCATATGTGTTTGCGGCAAAAATGCAAGATACTACCAAGAGATGTGCATCATGTAAAGTTCTTGTACATGACATAAATGAACACAGATTGGAACATGAAACAGAGACAACATTCGAACCAGCTTTTCAAAATTTAATATTCCGTCCTGGCCCAGGACATATCGAATTAAACATGGCCAAGCTACTGCTATCTTTTTTATGGATTCCAGTTATGAGATCTCTTGCCTCAGATTTTGGATTTCGCACTCCTAAAGCTCAAAATGTTTTTAAAAATGGTGTCGATCATCATCGCTCGAGACAGGTCTTAGAAAGCTGCCTTTTTGCCTTTGCCAAAGAACTCATTGTCCCATATGTAAGATTTTGTTTCACTAACAATATAGAGCCGACAAGCGCTGATTACTTAAAATGGTATGAGGAACATGTAGAAAATCCAAAATATGGTTATTTGTTTCATATCACATTTTCCTATCTTCTCTCATTTCATCTTTATAACGAAGGTGTTCGAAAAAATAACTCAGATCATATTATGGCTGGTAAAACTACATTTTCACCATTATTCTATATTAGTCATCATCCAAAGTACCAGTTTATTTTACTGCGGGATATTTGCGAAAGAGTCAGTTACCCTAATCACGTGTCTGCATACATGAAAGTTACTGAGAGCTATAGTGTATCGGGGAAAGAAAACAAAGGACAAGGTGGTGATTTCATTCTCGAAGAAACAAATCGCACAATCAAATCATTTTTGTCTCCAGCTGGATTGCCTACAAAACAGAATTGGGTAAATATTATCCGAAAAGAAAAACAACTTTCTCAAGTAAAAGAATCCTTGTTAACAAATACGGGAATCAAAACTTCTCAAGGAACAAAAAGGCCAAAGAAGCATGATTTAGAAATCCGAATGATAAGACAAAAGTTAAGAGAAGCTAATTACCTTACTAATTACGATGATTGGAGAAGTTGTTTATTTTCTATCGATGGGGAAGAACTTGACGAAAGTCTATGCGATTTCAATTTCGCTGCCAAGGAAAATTACCGCTTATATAAAGAAGAGTTAAAGATGAATGGTACTTATGGTACTAAAAATATGCCGCCAGTATTTGTTACAAAGAGAGAGAGAGAGAAGAATTTGAAAATATCGAAAACAAAACTATTGCAGAAATAAAAGAAAAAATATCAGAATTACTCGCATCGATGCACGACAAGGATGTTAGTGGTTCATTCGAAGAGCAACTTAAACGAAAAAGCGTTAGAAGAAAACATGAATACATTTCAATGTACTATGAAGCAGTAAAACTTTTGAATGAGCAAGATGCATCTACACTCGATACAAAAAAGAACAACCAGAAGGATGTGAATAAATCAAAAACAACATTTATCTTTAATAATTCCTTTATAATTCAACTTTCTTTATAATTTTGTTACTACGATCATGTCGGTTTCGATTTATTTATTTTTTGGCAGAAAATGACGTCTGTTTTGCGATGGTATAGAAACAATACTTTATATCATTTCGCACTTTTTGATAGAAAAATTAAAATAAGAAATAAAGATAACACTTAAAAAGGTTTGGAAAAAAAGAGTTATCTTTAAAGAGAAGGGGTATGAAACAGACACTTTATGCCAAAAAATCAAAAAACAAAAACCAAAAAGAAAAAAAAATCACAAAATGGATAAATTACTTTTTTTGTCCCTTTTTTTTATCGCTGTTTTCAGATGTTTTTTCTTAAACAACGTTGGAACTTCATCTTCACTGCTGCTATCACCATCATCATCAGGAATATGATTTGGGCAGAAAAAATGATTCCTACTCCACTTTTGTAGTTCTTTTGCATTCTTGAAAAAGATGTTTGAGCATTTAGAATGCACCCAAAAATTGCAGCCGTTTATGGCACACCGAATCCATATCGAATTCATGATTTCGTCTTGAGCTGAATTAAAAGTTGCCTTGCAAATATTGCATCTGTTTTTGTTGTACACTTCTGCATTTCTTTTTCTGCAACCTAGTTTTTTAGTTGGTGTTGTCACAGATGTACTCTGTACGTTCTCAGAAACATCTGATTCCATCTCTTCATAGGGAATTGTTTCTTCGTCGGCGTCCCCCTTTTTTTAATTAGGGTAACTTTTGGCACAAACGTTAAATAATTGGGCGAAACATACGTTTTTTCTTGCCCTTGGTCAGTTAGTGGTTTTATAGTGACCTTAAGGGCTGCACCAGTTGTTCTGTGGACTTCTTCAGCCTAAAAGGATGTAAAAAAAATAATTACAAATTGATAATCTTTTTCTCCATAAAACCATAGAATCTTTCAAAACAAAATGGGGGGAGGGGGAGGTATGAACATTTTATCAAAAAAAAACTGAAAACTCCTCAAATCCGTCACCTCGGGCAATAAATGACAAACCTGATAGTGATCCATGGAAAAAATTATCAATAACTCTCATCAATACATTCTTTTTGATAAAAAACAAACTATGAAAAACGATAAATTTTCGACTTACTTTTTTTAATAACGCTTTCGATCCAACGTAAAGTTTATCACTTTTAGCTTTTCCCTCTCGCATAGTTTTAACATCAATTTTGCCCTCTGCCGTCAAATAGGCTTTTTTTTGCTTTATAGTAGGTTTTTCAATGACATTTGTAGCCAAATTAACTTTGTCTACTCCTATCATCTGTAGCGAATCATCCAACGAAGCTAACGAAGTTTCAACGACAGCTGGTCGCGGAGGTAAAACACGAGATTTATTCATTTTTACCGGCGACGACGCGAGATCCGGCAGAACAAAATCTACGGATGAGTCCATTGTCGAAGAATTAAGCATGATGAATGAGTTGTTATCGCATCAATTTATTTTGACAAATGAACCAGATTCCACGCTTTGTTTTCATTTTATAGAATTTTTACACTGCATTGGTTTCGTCATTAAACCAATAAAATAGCTCGAAAACAATTCATTTCGCGCCAATTTAGTCAAAACAAAACAAATTCCCGTAAAGAATGTCTTAGTTTTCTACGATTAGAGTAAAATCTTGCTCGTAGAAATCTACGATGTCGTAAAAATCTACGAATTGCAAGATCGTAGTAATCTACGATCTCCTAGAATTCTACGACATCGTAGAAAACTACGAGAAGTGTTTTCCCTTTTTACAATTATCTTTCTGTAGAAAATAATCCACACGATAGAATTTCTTTTTCTTTTAATAAAGATGTTCAGCACATGAATAAGCATTAAAGAAATAAGAAATAAAAATTGAACCATGTTTTCAAGGAACCTATGAAGCCTATTTACATATTTCAATCGTAGTTTTCTACGATGTCGTAGAATTCTACGACATCATACCGTAGAAATCTACGATGTCGTAGAAAACTACGGTTGATCCCAACTGCAATTCTTCTTCGTCGACCTTAAGAATTACGAAATACATCTGCAAATTTTATCTAGCAGTTTTTCAAACTCGTACTTAGTGCTGTCGTTTGTTGCCGCTTACAAAGTTTTCAAGTTTACTTAACGGCAAGGACAAAATGTCGGAGAAAATTTGAAATGCGATTTTCTGAATCCGGTAAAAAATGGTCACACTTTAAACTAAATTTTCCATATTGTGAAGAACTTATTCTTCATGCGATTTTTAGCAAAATTAGAAAAATAGAAAAAGTGTTATTGCATTTTCCCGTCTAAAGTTGAAATTTAACGTTTTTTAGCCTCATTTTGTTGACACGGGTTTAAAACTATTATCTGCGAAAATCTTTTTTAAAAATAAATGTTTCTCGAACAGGAATGACATAACTATGTCATAAATATGCATATGTTTTGTTATTGCAATATGCAATTAAAGTTGTACAATACAACTCGATTATCGATTATCCTTGACCTTTTTTGTGTATAAAGTCGTATTATTTGCTGATTATGCAAAAAGTTGTGCACTACAAAATATTTATTTTATTTTGCACCCATGGCGTACTTAACTACAGGCTATGCCAACGTGCAGGTAAATTTACGGAAAATACCTTCCTGGTATTTTCTTGATGTAATTTTTTCAGAGTGAATTGATATTAGTAGAGAACGAAATTTTATACAATCGCCAAAAAAATAATTCAACATTCGTGGAAATATGAAGAACTTTCCATTTTACCAAAAGTAACATAAAACGCTATAAAATATTAAAACTTAAGAAAAGTCTGTTAAAAATAAAATGAAATAAAAATCTTATACCTTTTCATTTAACGATGAATCTAGACGGCAATAACGTTGCTGTATAAGTAATTAAATCCTATAAAGTGAATATTTAACAATACTCTATTTTTTTTTACCAAAATATAGATATCCTGTATTATTCAATTCAAAAAATTTATTATACAACATAATGTCACAGATACATGGCGTTCTTACTAATAGGCCTAGACATAGTGCAGTGAATTTCAGGAAAAGTACCTTTCCGATACTTATTTGACA
>JAUKPT010002044.1:0-11032 GCA_032273505.1 Nanomia bijuga | reverse complement strand
ATTTATCTGTCAGTTTTGTTCCCCGTTTAATGGTGCTGCACCAGTAATTTCAGATAACCTCGCATGCACCGGTTTTTGGGGGGTATTGTAATGCGCGGTAATAGGGGTACAAGTCAACTTCTCCAAGAAAGTTGCATCATAATTACAAACCTAAAACTCACAAAAGTGCATTGACCAGAATTTACTCTTGAAGAGTTTATTAAGTAAATCCAATATGGCGTCACTAATTGCGAAAAGATCTATTAGAATCACAAACTTCTTGTTAAAAGGTTATTTTTATATTTTACTATATGATCACATTCATCATTCTTATCTAACATTCTACTCTTTTGCAACAACAGACTTGATGCAACGACATTGAACTAACGACATTTGATGCAAAGACATGGTAAAAACACGCATTTCCAATGTTTTCACTTTGATCTTAAGTCAAAAAATGTGCTTGCAACTCCCGATTTTAACAAGATAACCTTATATTCCTATCCAAAATTTTATTATCAATGTGTACATGCGTTTCCAATGTTTTTCACTATGACGATTAAGATCACAAATTTCCTTCTTACACCACGTGGTACGAAATCATTCAAGCAATAATCACTTCCTTTTGATAGTTAGAATTAATAAATCTCTTAATCCTGATGTCATAGCAATTAACTTGTAGATTTATGTAGCTGTAAAATGAAAGTCTTTTTCCCGTTGAACTTCTGTATACGTTTTTTGAGATAAATATGCGAGACAAAACAGAACATGTAATAATCTAATACAAAGCTAAATAAATCGTATTTTAGACCCGAGGAGGTCTACCTGCAGAGGTGGTGATTCTCCTGATTTTCCTGAGTTTAACTGCGTTCCTTCATTATCTTTTCTTAATGATCACTACATGTTTTTTAATAAAACCAAGACAACAAGACTAGCGTTTTCCAAATAAACAATATTGCGCAAAAACAATATAAAAAGTAAATTCGTCAGGGTGAATAAACATGGTATATGAGTTTATGGTTTTTCATCAAATACTAAACGTTTAAATAACTTTCAAGTTAATATTGTTCAAATCTCAAGCAACCCTGAGGATGTAAAGTTGGGGTAAAGTTGATTTAAAGATTGGCATGAAGAGATTAAGCTAACACATCATATCCAGGGGTTCAAATAAAACCCGGGGTACGGGGAAATTCCCCAGCTGAAATTTTAGATTTTAGATTGGCATGAAGAGATTAATTATAGGGCTTTAAATTCGATTCCCGACCCAGAAAATCCATATAGTTGAACCGTTGCATAGTAGCACATGCCCATTATGATGGGTAGTCTTTCTGTCCAAATACAGACAATATTGAAGCAAAGGCAGAGATCAAGAAGTCAATCCCAATGGGAAAATTTTGCATAGTCTTGAAAAAGATTGCGATTACTACCATAACTCGAAGAAAAGGTATTATCAAATAGTTTTTCCTGAATAAAAAAATAAAATCAATGGAATCGTACCTACAAAAACCAGTCGCCGCATTTTTCACGTTGAATTTTTTCTTATTATCTCTTAAAAGTCATTTTTTCTTTTACGAATTGTTTTCTAAGAAGATTCATCGAGAACTACAAATTAAGGATAATCTGTTCTAAACTCGTCATTGGTTAATCGAATTAATTCGGTGCAGTGCAGTCAATCACTTACAACTTTGCAGGTAGGAGGGTTCGAGACCGTAACTTAGTACGGACATAAGATGTCATGGGACTCGGTGTTGCATATGAGTTTGAAAAACGGTAATTGGCAGAGAATTAATCGCCAAAGTAATTTAGTGTCGAGTAATATAGTAAAAATCAAAAAAAAACAACACTGTACTAGAAAATGTATTTTTATTAAAACACCGTTTAATTCTCTACTTAAAGTCTACTCGTGATGCTGAGGCCCATAGTCAATTTGCTTTTTGCTATTTTTCGGAATGGAGTATCAATTATGCCATTTATGAGGGATTTAAGTACTCGCGTGTAGCCTTACAAGGTACTGAACTGTCAATTTATGCTTCATAATGCAAACAATAGTTATTCATCAAGTTAATCACCAACGTAACTGTGCATGTTCTTTGAATGTATCAAATCTCAACAAACCTTGTCCAACTATCATCACGTATCGAAAGCAATAAATCTCACTGAATCACAAAGTATAACATTGAAATATTTATAAAATCATGCAACAAGGAGATTCGTCATGAAAATACTTTATGAATCCTTCCATTTTTATATTGACCAAAAATGTAATTTGGTCTTTTACTTTTACTTTTTATCCATCTGTTTTTAGTCTATTCATCTGAACCATTTCAAAATAGAAGAACATTGATTTTTTGCCGCAATGGATTATCATAAACTTAAAATTGACAGCTTTGATGAAACAAGCTTGGAATTAGACCTTTCCATAAAAGCAATTTTCTATAGAAATAAATAAATGTAAATTGAATTTTGGTCAGAGCTGTGTCGTGTTACATGACAGTCATTATCCTATTATGGATATTAAATCTCAATAACTGGTTAGATCTCATAACTAATTGTTTTTTAAAGGTAGCTAAAAAAACTGTTTGGCAACCTTTCTGGTTTTGGGTCAGGTCTAGCAAAAATGTCTAATTATTCAGCCAATGACAACATTTTCTTACAATATCAACCACATCCTTAACCTTACTACGACTGGGCTTTTAGAGTTTTCTTTTAACATTTTCTCGGGTATTTGAAGAAAATAAGTTAATATATTTGTTTTTTTTATAACCTGAAAAATCTTGAAAATCCTCTCACCACACCTATCAAAAAAATGGAAGCCCCCTAACGAAGTAAATTATACATTTCTTTCACAAAATTACAAGAATAAACAATTAAGAACCTTGATGTTTCTTAGAAATATTTGGGGCTTGGACAGAAGGTGTTAATGTTAACAAACTTGAATGCTCTGTTTATATTTGGGTGGTATTGCTAAAGCCATGAGGGCTGATATTCAATCTGACATAACAAACGCCCTGTTTACCATTAGGAACACAAACAAATTACATTCACTGGATCTTTGATAAACTTTGATAACTACATTAAACGTCCATTAACAATGAATAATTATATATTGTAGAGAAATGTACCCTTTTAAACTGTCTATATATTCCATATCTTTGACAAAACACTCCCTAATTTTGCGTATCTTCATTTCACTTTATTTTCTTTCCAAATATGAATCCCAGTTGTCATTCGTGGCTCTCAAACAAAAGAGATAAGCGGCGTCAGAGAATATTTCTTTTCTCCCTGCAAGCAAACAAAGATTTTGATGTGGGTTTCTGCAAAAGGTTAAAGTGAAATAATACGGGATAAGTAGCCAGCTTTCTGCAAAAAAAAAGACGAGCTTCCTGTAAGACACTACAAAGTGCGAAATAAGAAAGAATTGTGTCACTGGTGATTAATCTTGTTGCAAAAATTACGAGTTGGGGACATTTTAAACTTCTGGGCCTGAGAAAAAAGGTTTTTATATCGGTTATTTTGCTCAAATTCACTACCTTTTTGAAATTCCCGTCGGTATTTACAGGTCATCGGTTGTTATTTTGCTCGCTGTACTGCATCTAATTAAGTATTATCGTTAACTTGATTTGGTTTGGGAAAGGTGAATGTTTGATTGAAATGTAAATTGTCTCTATATTTTAGATAATTTATTAATTTATTAATTTATTAAAAGTGAATATAAAATACTATAAAACAATGGAAATACAAGCCAGAAAAAGACAAACCCTGCTAAAGCAGACGACAAAGGTCAATATTAAATCAATGAAAAAAAGAATGGGCATTTTTCATTATCAAATTTGGTTCTACATCGCTTAAAGGGCTCCATCTTTTTTTTAAATGAATAAACATTGTTCTTTTTCAAATATAAGTAAGTCGTTTAAAAACGGTGGGTTGTTTTGGTGAAAAACGGTTTGTGAATCCCTGTATCAGCGCCCCCAGCGAGATCCATCCCGGTAGCTACCACGGTGACAAAATTAATCACCCCACTGGACTATTAAGATTTTTTTCAATTCCGGTCAAATTTTGAAAATAATGTTTATTTTCTCAATTATTTTTCTCAATTTTTCAAAAAAAACACATTCCGCCCAGTCAGTATTTTCTTTACCCCTGTCAGAATTCTAGCCAAAAATACAACCCCGGTAAACTTTCAGAAGCCAATGGGCACTGAAATAGGGGATCGTAAACATTAGATATAACCCAATCTTATGGTAATAAAATTACGAAGTCATTTGCAGACGGAGCATAATGGCGCTATTAAACCCACCGCTACTTGGCCTTCGTACAGTTTTCGTGATATCGTCGTCATTACGAAACCAAAGAATTATATTATTCGTCATCATCGTAGCCGTTGAAATCTTCCTCGACCTCTTTTTGGTCGGTAATGACGGCGACCTAGTCACTTCCTTACCAGTCCCCTCTTTCTCGTCTCGTTTTAGCATTGGAGAACGTTTTGGGAATATAGGACTACATGTGGGGAAATTCGTTTTGAACCATTCTTCGTTAACAAAGCGTAATTGTACGTTAGTGGGGACAGTAGCAGGGGTGAAGTCCCGATACGTGGAGATTCGATACGCGTTCTTTTTGTCTCGTTCTTCGTCACTCAATTTCCTTCTTCGTCCATTGCATATGAAATAGTACTTTGAGCTTTCATTCGTAACGAAAGAACTTCGAGGTCTGAATTTCTTTCGTTTTGGTTTAGGAACAAACGCACTGTAAGGTCTCTGTTTGATTGACTCTTTCCATTCATCATGACAAGTCTTAACTTCACATTGTTTACACGATGGCGACAATTCTTTCTCGCCATCATCATTAGAGTCATTTGTAGAATCTTTTGTGATTAATTTAGCACAACTAATAGGTTTTAACGCAATAACATGATTATCACCGGAATCGTCAGATAAACAAATAACCTTCAATAATTCTCCATCAACTGCTATCTCACTCAAACTCTTTGCTTCTACCATTTCTTCACAATCCAATTTAAACCCGACTTTTTTGGGTTTTTTACGCGTTAGCGTCTTAAAATCTGATATCGATTCATCGCTCGAGTTAGAAACCGGCTTATCATTTCTAGCACTCTGAGTGACCTTACGGTCGCTTAATTGATTCGCTAGTTTTGCTTTTTTTAGGTTCGTCATAATGTCTGTACTTGCTTTTTTTACTCCTGTTACGTTTCGAATAATCAATTCATCTGCAAGAAGTGGTGGTATATTAATATAATCTAAATACGTCTCTTTTCTACTTTCATTTTTATATCTATATGCAGTGGTGATATCGCTGTAAGAGAAAGCTTTTGTCATTCCTGCACTGTTATGATGTGACGTATGTCCAACGTAGGTGTATCGTTTATCAACTTGATAAGATAGATCTCGCAAACTTGACGAATGACGCATTGTACTCTATTATTTCGATTTATGTCCATTTACTCCACGTTTCATTAGCAATCCTTTAGTTTGATAGACAAAAATTGCTGCAGTAAACGCCTTTATATTCTTGGGGATTTTGTAGTTATGATATGAATGTACTGTTTATTAGTAACTTTTTCGCTTTGAAAAACCTGCAGTTCCAATCAATAAGTACGTCAAAACTAGTTTAGAATTGGACCAAATATGCAAAATATGCAGAAGCGAATTCTTGAAATTATGATCTGTATTTAAAATACGAAAAATTATTTTCAATTATATAAACAGTACTAAAAATGAATGATGAATGACTTATTTTTTTCTTTGAACGCCCGCAGTTTTAATCAATCACTAAAGTCACTATAAATGCTGCACTTGATCTTTGATAGGTTATTTATTATCCAGTAACTTCTTTAGTCCTGCAAACCTTCATTTGTTAATGTCTGCAAATACTAATTGTTACATGATTACTTTAATTACTTTGAATTAGTTTAAATTGTCCAAAAAAAACTTTCATATCAATCTATGATACTTGAAACAATACCAGTCCAATCATCAAATATTTCTCTTTTTGCTGCTTCCTTGAATTCTGATTTTTATTAACATAAGAAATGCGAATGGCAGACATATAATTACTTTTTAAATTAGATTCAAGGTACCAAAAATGCAGTTGTGGTAGCTTAAATCCAATTTTACATGTAATCTCTTCCTCGAAACCTGTTGTACTAATAAAAAGAAAGAAGACGATTGATAAACACTCTAATTACTTTAAAATTGGATTCTGATGATATAGAACTGGTTGAAGCATAATAATATATTTATTAGTTCCAATATATTTAATGCTGTATAGATAATGAGTACTGATAAAAGCTGAATATCAGAAGAAAGAGCACATACACGTTTTCTTTATAAGAACCTCGTTTATATGAATTCGCAGGGGCTGAGATTTGCTCAAAACTAAGGCTAAAAAAACGATGAAAAAATAATCATCTGAAATGTAAGCGTTCTTATAAAAAAAAAACGTGTATATGAAGATATTCACCAATTAAAAAATCGTCAAAAGAAAGTATTATCCAAATCGCAACTGTATACATAGTCGTATATTAGATAAAGCAAAAATCTATTATAGATCTCCTCTAATCATTAACTGTTTTCTGCTATACTTGTCTTCATTTTTTCTTATTTCATCAAGCTGTCTCTACTGACGCCCCATTTAAGTAACCATACTGACTTGAGCAATGTAATGGAGATTTCAGAAAAAGAATTTTCACATTCAAATCAGTTTTTATTATCTTTTATTAAAGCATCTAACGAACAAACAAACCGTTCTAATGTTTACATGTTAATGTTGTTTTAAGATTAGATTAAATCAGCTTGTAAATTGTAAAGCAAAACATTGTATCTGTGTATATCTGTGTATATATGTCCAATCTACTATTTTATATGACGAATGACCAGTTGATGTAGAGAAATAGGTAAATTGGTAATTTAGGATATTGCTTTCGAGTACTAATTATCTCTTTAGTGATCTATTTGAAAATAATTTATTAGGTCAGCTGTTAAAACAGATGTTTTAGTGACAAATGTCACGAAATTGTCGTGTCGTGTAAATCAGGTCTAATACACGAAACATGTTGATGTAATTTCCAGAATATGAAATCCAGATTAGGATTTAATCTTTTTTCATTAATAATTTCTGGAATACGTCGTGTTTCTGGAAAAGATTTTCATCAACCAGATGATCTTTGGGGACGTTTAATAATTATTCATTATTTATTAATTATTAAAGAATACAGATATTGGGTATGTCATTGCGCCTTATCGCTCCAGATAAGTCCTGTCGGACCAAACTCTATCAAGGTTTGATTTGAAGGCGTTTATTGTGTTAGTTCCCACAATCATTTTAGGAAGATTATTCCATATTTGGATGGCTCTTTGATAAAAATCATTACTGTGGACGTATTCCATCCTTAGGTCTTGTGTTGTACACTTGATGGCTTTGTAAGCGTGATGGTCTTGTTTTTATCTTAAAATTTGGTGATAGGATATCCTTGTCATAGTGATTGATGTGCTTGAACATTTCAATCATATCACCCCTTGATCGACAGTACCATAGCGATGGGAACTGGATACTTATCAGTCTTTCCTAATAGGATAAGCTTTCCATGCCATTGACGAGTTTAGTAGTCGTTGAACATTTTCAATGATTTCATCTTGAGCTGAGGTGACCATGTCGATTGTGCATATTACAGGTGTGGACGAACACAAGCAATATATAAATGTTTGAATGATTTCCTGTCCAGATAGGTAAATTAGCGACGAATAAGGCCAACAATATGATCCGAGAAAGTAAGATTGGAGTCAATAATGACACCAAAATCTTTCTCCTCAAAGACATGTTCAAGTTCAGTGTTTCCAAGAGGGATGGAAATTTAGTAACCACACTTTCGACCATTCTTCCAGATGACCTTAGTGTCATCTGCGTAAAGCAATCCTTCAGAGCTAATATTATCAAGGAGATCATTTATGTATATGACAAATAGTAAGTGGCCCAAGACGGATCCTTAATTACATCAATCCGCTAATTACATCAGCGAGATATGATGAAGTGCCGTTTACCTTAACAAATTGCGTCCTATTAGAAAGAAATGATTCAATCCATTTGTGCCGATTTCCTCTAATTCCGTATGCCTTTAATATATTCAGCAGGCGTTTGTGGGTAACTGTGTCGAAAGCTTTTGCAAAATCAAGGAAGATTGTGTCAACTACTCCGCCGTATGTTATTTGGTTTACACAGTAATCCAAGTAGAACAGAAGTTGTATTGTGGTTGAACATCTGTTGATAAATTCAAATTAACGGTCAGAGAGCAGCTTATTTTTCATTGAATGTGTCAGGATATTTTGTCTTACAAAATTTTCCATAATCTTGCATAGGGTAGAGGTCAAGCTTATTGGATGGTAATTCTCTGCTATATTTTTCGCCCCCTTTTTGTATATAGGTGTTGCTTTCTTCCAATTGATTTTCTGTTCCGTCATCACATTCAACTTCATCTAGCATTTTGGCCAGGGTATTTTTAACTTGATCATGTCTCTTGTTAATAAATCCACCCTTTTTACAATCCATCGCATGGACTACATCAAACCTTTTTCCACAATCACAGTTGATAGGAAGACGTGTTAAAGTCCATTATATCTCATTTTAATCGCATAAAAGAATTACCTCTTACTAAGGTAGTATCCTTCTTACTTTAATGGCAATGCTGTTAGCCATGACGAACCTCCTTTCATTTGAGCGATCTCATTTTCTCTAAGTTCCTCCTTGCTCATAGCACGTTTTTTTAGAGTTTTATTCCTCTTCTTCCTTTTAGCTTGTCTATTAATCTTATATTCAGGTACTTGTCTTTTGATGTTGTTGATGAGGTACTTGCAACCAGATTTTAAGTTTTCAAATCCTCTTTTGCACATTTTAGAGAATTAGGGTATGCCAAGACCACCAAATCTAACAGGCAAGCGTAGTAACGATCTCTCATTTGTGGTACAAATATTTCCTTCTGTGATCGGTGGGATAAATTCTCTGTCAATTTTCTCATCTAAACGTCGTAAAACACTTTCTAGATTTGGGATCGTTCTGATGAAATAGGTCATCTTGTGAACAAAGCCGGACTTGAAAGCAGTGTATGTAATCTGTGGCTTTATTTTTCGCAATTTTAATCAATTCATTGAGCTGATCCATGAGTCAACCAGTTCATTTACATAGTCAATTGGTGCTGTTTCTTTTCTAATGAACCATCCGAGATATTTCCTTCCTTCAGTAGTTATCTTTATTCCAGTCCCTGCAAAGATCAACTCTGCCTTCTTAAGTTTTTTTTCCTTATTAACCAGGATTTGGATGATTTAGGGTAATATCCTAAAGCTGGACCATTCTTTATCGTCTATTCCCACCATGATCGTAGTTCCTCAAGAGTTGTTCTTCTACCTGAGTCATCTGCATAAGAAACATGTTTCATAGATTGTGGGTTCTCACTTGGTTTTAGCATAGACAAGAGTGGCAAGATTCCAATTGTACGCCAGCATCGCACACGGATCTCCTTGGGTAGATCCCTCAGCATACAAAATCTCCTCTCCACCCGCTACAAATAGAAAGGATTTTGTAACAATAACGTACGTAGGTGGCTAAAGGCGGACACAGATACCTAATGTTATGAAGCATTGCAGTCCTATTCAAAGAATTAAAAGCATTTGACGCATAAGATGTTTGTTTTATTGAATGACAACTTTGCCAATGATTCTTCTTAGAACCTCCCCAATTCCAATTGGCCTTATACCAGATTGCTTCTTTTGTAATGGACTTAGACGGCATGCAGTATACAGTGTACAGTGGCGAATCTGGCCCAGTTTCTGAGTGTCTCCAAAATGATATTTGACTTAAGATGTGTGAAGTTTTGAAAATTGAAACACAGTCTTAAATAAAAAAAATCCTGCCAAAAGAATTGCTCTTATCAAAAATGAATGTCTTCATGAAGGCACTGATGACACTCCAGATCCGCCACTGGAACGAAGATGACATTAGTGGTTGTTTTCAAGGTATGCCAGGGTTATAAATGTGCTTATAGTTGACATAGAGAAAAAGAAAACAAAAAATTAAGTTAGATAACTTTTATTTTTAAACTCAAACCAAATTTGGAATATTTTATTCAAAAGATCTTTATGCGACAGAATTTTTTTAGAAAAATAAAGCCATGATAATTTGATCTTCTGTTTACCGTAACAAAGTCAAAATGCTTACGCGGAATGCGGATTTTAAATTTAATTTTTTAATTTAGACACAATTAAAAAGGTCAATGCGGAAAAGTAGTATAACAATTTAAATGGATATATATCATTTTAAAATAACAAATGGTCCAATTTGCTTATCATAAACGAAGA
This sequence comes from Nanomia bijuga, assembly GCA_032273505.1. NCBI lineage: Eukaryota > Metazoa > Cnidaria > Hydrozoa > Siphonophorae > Agalmatidae > Nanomia > Nanomia bijuga. The sequence goes on along the minus strand of JAUKPT010002044.1, from coordinate 692 downwards.
ATTAGTTTTTATTACAGCAAACAATGGCTGCAAAAAAAGAAAGTAGAAGGTAGATGTCCTTCCTTTTGATTCAATGTACTGATCTGCACAATCTAAACAATTTTGATAATACTCAGGTGAGTTACCGAGTGTTCTGCTTTCGTCCGTTGCACCACAGTCAGCAAACATATAAAAAACAAAACAGGTACCGGCGGTACCGGCGGTACCCTGCAAGGAGGTTTTCCAGCCGGACAAGGAGCTATATCTCATCTAACGAATTATCCATGTTTTCTGTCTGATAGAAATTTCACCCGAAAGTTTAAATTATTCTGGAGCCCTGACCACGGTACATGCATATTTCGGAATAATGATCCACGGCGTAATATGTCAGCTCTATTTTGCTGGCGCATAGTAGTTTTTCGCTTACAAAATGTTGTTTTCATCCATATCTGTGTCACGCCTCATATGATTCAAGAGGGCGATATGGATTTTTGACCTGTTGTATTAGATTTTAATTTATTTATTGTTAAAAAATCTAAATACTAATTAGCTTACTTGGAATATGGTGTCTGCCAGTGGCAAAACTCAAAAATCTCGTTTTTCAAAGCCACTTTAGTCGGTAGCCCTAGCTCAAATTCAAATTACCAATCAAATAATTGAAAATTAATCTTCTTATTTTTATGATTTAAGCGCTTAAAATGACTGTAATGTCT
>JAUKPT010002043.1:0-13933 GCA_032273505.1 Nanomia bijuga | reverse complement strand
ATACCAAGAACCAAGTATCTGAAACTATCTAATAAAGCCAAAAAAGCCTCAATTTTGATACATAAACATAAATCCTGACATTATTTAACTTGAGAACAATTTTGGGTTTAGCCCAGCCAGTGCAACTACCATTGCCGATTTACTATGATGATAACGAATGTTTACGATGATACTCTCAACATTTACGAATATTCGTTATCGGCATGTGACGTCATATGATACTCTAGGCAAGCTTATGATATTCTAGGCTCGCGGATGATTAATTTGATGATAAACTTTTTTTCGATTTTTTTTCGATTCTTTTTTTTTAAATAAACTCTTTTTCGAATTTTTTTTGATTTTTTTGATTTTTTTAACTTTTTTTCGATTTTTTTATAATTTTTTATTTTTTTCAAAAAAAACTTTAAGATATACCAACCTCTATATAAGAGCTGGTTGATGCAAAAGAATAAGAAAATTCAAACAAAAAAAACAAAAATTAATTTTGGAAATTGACATTATTATTAAAGAAGAACAACAAGTTAAAACTTTAAAGGCTATTATCTTTCAAATTCTTGGGTAAATGATATAAGTGTTAAACATTTTTGAAAAGCAAGTATGTAGGAAATCGAATTGAAATAAAGATTGTTTTGACGACCGTTATTTTTTATGGTTTCAACTTTTGCTGGTTAACACGCGTAAAAAGTTGAGACCTTACCTTTAGCTCCGATATAGATGTATTTGCTCTTCTGCACTGTAACACTGTTGTGTCTTCCACGACAAATATATTCGCCTTCATCTCGTTCGTCGGTGATAAGAATCGTGTAAACTTGATTGTTTAATTTCAACCGAAGATCGTCGGGCTGAAAGAAAAAATAGAAAAATGTAAACAAGTTTGAAAAATTGTGATTTAACGTTCAACTATCGACTTATATCATTTAAAACTGACTAAAATCTCCAGAAAATGGTAACATCAACTTTCCATTAATTTGTAAAAGTGTTGTGCGAAATGATGACTTAATGTCTAACGAATTTCATTTATGAAAAATAAATCTTATATCACCTTTTGATATAGTTATTGAAACTTTGACATAGTCCAATCTAGTGTTTCCTCGGGTTTCAACGGACTACCCAATTTACTTCACATGACATGGATCGACGTCATAATTGATTTACTCTTTCCGGAAAACTGAAATCTTTTTGGAATCAAATTACGACCCCTCGACATTTTATAAGTAAATACAAAATCAATAACAAATACAATATGTCTCGTGGCTAAATGTTACCTGGTAGGAATGTTATTATAACGTAGCAAAAAGTCACGTGCTTATACTGCACTGTTGCCAGCAACAATCACTTAACAACCAGTTAAAATAATATTGCAATTGTAAATGTAAGAATTGATTCATCAGATGTGACGTGTTATCGCCAGCATATTATTATTCATGTTAGCAAGTCACATTTTGAATCATGATACGATTTTTCACTATTTAGGAAGTTGTTTGACATGAGTTATAAACGTAAACCAATCATACTACTGCTTGAGTTCTTTTCTTCCGTCGTTTCATCTTTTTCGCAAAAGATTCAGGAGTGTGCGATTCAAGGCATTTTTATTTAGCCCCACTACACTACATGCGCTGAAATCACAGAACAACCGCATGTAATCACAGACTACTCTTATGTCTGGAATAGACGACCCCCTCTTTATTAATTTTTATTCCACGCTTTTTATTAAATTTAACCTTTCCTTTTTATATAATTAAGATAAATGTTTTTTCCTGGGTGGACGCTTAGCGCGTCCCGGATGGACACTTTTTCTAGCCTTTTTTTTACCTTTAATTTTACCTTTAATTTACCTGAAATTTAATTTTGCAACGTCAGAAAAAACAATGTTGTGTTTTCGCTAACGTTACATTGTTGAGTTTTATCTATTTATTCTGGGTGCAATCTTAAACATTTTCTTTGTAGAATTTATTACCATCAACGTTATTTTTGTTTTTTCGAACAAATTTAACCATATGTTGAAACCACGGTATCATCTTTTGTCTTGGGTGGGAAATAGTCGGGAACCTTTCTCCGTTTCATCCAGTACCTCGTTTGTCCTGTTCGGTGGAAAATAACTATACAGCCCCCCCTTTGTTTATTCTAGACCCCCCCCCCGCCGTTCATTAATTTCAATATAATGTGCATACCACCCCGTTTATCCCCACCCTCCTATTATTGTGTACTGGAGAGTACTGGATTGCATATATTTGGATACCGATGATAACAAAATTTTACTAATGTTTGCATTTGAAAGTTACAACAGCACAATGAGCTTCAGAGAAGTGACTGTCTACCAAATATTCAACAATAATAATTGACAGGGCTTTATTTCTATGAAAATGCTAGATTATCTGATTTACTGCCGATCATTTTGAAATGAATCTTTCGAAAATTTTAGAATTGGCCCCAAACTTGTTTCCACAATGATTTTCGCAAAAATGTTTGCTGTGAAGTTATCTTTAAAAAATATTTAATATACAGAAAAAGAAAATAAATAATGCTTACCTGTAAAAGAGTTTCAGTTCCTATCTTTTGATCTTTTCTGACTAATCGTAATGCAGCATCTTTGATATCAGTGGTACAATCGAAGTTCACAGTATCACCACTAACAGCTGGGTGGAATAACGCTTGATTAGTTTTCTTAAAGACCAAACATTCTAAAAGAAGGAAAAGCCAAACTTAACATTAGCAGTTGTCTTGATCCATAGCCATGATCATGCTTTATCACAAACAAGGCAGATATTGTTTACGATTATCTTTCTCTCATCTACCCCGACTTTATTTGCTAAACAAGTTCAATTAAACAAACAGGAAAAAAAAAGATGATTAAAAATAAGTACGAGAAGCGTTTCCATGATTAATTATAAATGGATTTATAAAATGGAAACGATTCTCGTACTTAGTTATAAGTTCAAATAAATTCCTTTTCTAGAAACATACAGGCTAAAAACGTAGCCCGAGACAATGATATTATGATATTCTAAAGGGTACCTTAAGCGCAGAATAAGGTCGCTTAAGTCGCGAAAATCTATTTTTATGTCAAAGCAGCGAACACTAATTGTTACGAGAAACGAAATAAATGTACTGATTAATACTATCAAATTTCGTCCATCTATTATGAAAAGTATTTTTAGAGAATAAGCTAAATGTCGCGAGCACAAAATGTCTTCTTAAAATAGAGAGGTGGACATTTAAGGTTCTCAGAAAAGAGGCTTCATTTCAACGTTTCGATACGATTGTATCATTATCAAGAATAAATCAAAAATTAAATAGGATAAAATTAAAGTTGTAGAAGACATTCAAGTGTTTAAGTCATTAATGATTAATGACTTCATTTAGAATTTATGTCAGAGATTCTGACGTCACAAAATCAAGGGGACTTTGATTTCACCATTACGTTATTACAAAAAAATGATCAAGAGATAAGAACATAGTAAATCATCTCATTTATCAAATATGATGAAATAGACCAAAAGGCGGCCAAAAATTAATTTGCACACTGATAAAAGGGCTCTTTTTACAACTAACAATATTAATATAAATTAAAAAACACATTTGACGTTTATTGCAATTAGTTCGGGGTTTATTCCCTTTTGAATCAAAATTTACTGTACTTTGTCTTATCTTATGGTTCCAAATCAATCGAATCTTATACCTCAATAGCATTTGATCCAAATTTAATTTTTCTTTTTTAAGCAAGAAAAGTTGTACTTAATTCTTAATTTTTTGAAAAATCAGTTTTTGCGAAATTTTAAAATATTTATTCGACTAATAGCCGATCATCTGACATGACAAAGGTTCATAGCTTCGAGACCAGCTGTTTCCCTAAATTTTGACTTGATAGGCAAATGGATCGGTCATAATTGTTCATGTAAATCTTTAACTATTTTTTGCATCAATCGACCAAACAGTCCGACAAATGTCGGACAAGCTTATTGTTTCTACAAAAAAAAAGAAATTCTGTATTTCTTTTACACGTATTTTGAACCAAAATAATCCCCAAAGCTCTGTTCTTATCAAATAATCGGGTTTTACCTTCGTAAGCTAAGGAAAAATAAACTCTTTTATTTGTACAAGATAAAAAATTGTCGAAAAGATAAACAGCAATATATGGTAATGGGATAACTTATAATTTCCATTAGTATATGAATATAGTAAAATTCTTTCAGGGAGCTTATGAGGTTGCAAAGAGAGGAAATAAGGGAGTTATACTAAATATTTATCAAATAGATGAATTTTACAAGTTGTATTTCTTTTTACTTTTTATTTCGCAGATCCATACAAGAATGAGTATTGGTTTTAACAAAAAGCTAATGATATGTAAAATGTCTGTAGTTAATTTTTGGATAACTTAAATTAGTAGAGATACTTAAACATAATACGTAAATTTATCTATGTTGTGCCAATTTTGCTCGAATTGCAAGCTATTTTGTTGGATTGTATTCTTATTCCAATTGATTAAACAACATTTTCCGTTACCACACTAGCTTAATTCAATAACATTCAATAATGTTCTTCTGCTTTTTTTTAACCCTATTATCTCAAATGTTTACTAAATGATCAAAGATTACGTGTCTAAAGTTTCGAGATTAGGGCTTTTCTCCAACCCCATATTCTAGAAATCTGTCAGTGACATATTGGGCCCTACCTTAAGCTGGCCATGATTAATTAATAGATATGATCTTTCAGTTAACATCCTCCGCTATTTAATTCTACTACAAAAAACAAACATCTCCAAGGAAACTAAGAATAATAGCGTTTTGTTAAGTACGAAAACGCGAAAACCCAATTTTCTATATCAGACCGCAACTATAGTAGGCCATCGTCGGCCCTAGGTTTCCTTAAAAATGTAACAACACGTCTGGTTTGAAAGTCACACTCACATTCACTTTGTCACAAATCGAAATAAAACTATCAGTTCAGAACCGAAACAGACCTTTCTTTCAAAAATTTGGGGTATTTCAAGCCTATGTTGTGTAGTTTTGTAATGATTGAAGGTGCTCCTATGGCACAATTTCTTACCTTTTTCAATGTAGACTGTAATTAATTCTTATCTGCGTACTAACCGAAAAAAAGGTGTGTGAAACGCCATTTAAAAATAAAATAAAGAAGCTTTCTACTCCAATCATAATCGATTTCGAACACCCGGTTTAAGATTGATGGTAAATTCAGCGCTTTGAAAAATGTTCTATTGTCAACAAAATAGCAACTTTTAGCATGAAGTTGTACATGCTAACAATGAACTATTACACAATTTTAATGTAAAACAATTTTATTGTAAGACAAAATCGTGCATTAATGTATACTACGAAAAGAATTGGATTCGCAGTTTACTTTGACAATAGATAATTTTTATCATAATTAAAGAGAATTATTTCGAGAAATATGTTAATCATGTAAATGTAATTAGTCTTAGCTAAAAAAAATACATTCATGCATGGTGATATAATGGATGGAGCCAACTTCATGAATACAATTATAATGGCTATTATTTTCCTGTTTTGACGTCTCAAAAGAGCAGTTAAACTATAAGCAGGGGAGCAACAGTTGCTTGGGCACCAGTCAGATTTTATAAATGTATATTTTTTTGGTTAAATTTTTTCGAAACAATTTGTGAGAGACACAGAAATAGGTTTTCGGGTGGGCTCAAGTCGGAATATTTCGTAAATCCGCCACTGACTATATAAGGATGTGATGACATGTTTTATAATCAGGGAAATATTAAATTGTGTAGCTCATGGACGACCTTCAGAAGGATTTAATAACAAATAACTAAATGTTATCAAAGAAACATTTTGTCTTATGACAAAAGATTCACAAAAGATACACGTTGTTAATCACAGGCATGCCCAATAAAAAAGCTTTTATGTAATTCAAAGTTCAATCTATTTACAACCTTTTTTTAAAAAAAGTATGAAAAACGATGATGATTAACATGGGTAAATCTGAATTACCCCTCCGGTATTCACGACTATCGATATGTATAGCCCACCCCTAGAAATCATCTTTCCCCGATAACAATATTCTGTATTCTATCCAGTCAAAGTTATTTTTTTCAATTTTCTGATAAACATTGAAGCTACCATTTTGGCGGTGCCAAACATTGAAATACGTCATCAGTGAATAAAAATCTAATTAATTAGAGCAAAACGTCGAACGGTTTGAGGGGTAAATGACTCATACACTATCCCAGGATTCTATTGTTTCTTGCATAGCTTTGCAGAAATCTTATTCTTTTCCTAGAAATCTCGTACACCTTTTCAAGGAGTGATTTAACCCTCAAAATTGTCTGAGATCTAAAATACAACAAATGTCAAAACCTTAGGTGATTTTAAGGGAACTCGAAGATCTCTAAAGGTCTCTAAACATCAAATAAGCATACTAACGCACACAACAGATAAATCATTACAATTTGAAAACAAACATTCAATTAGAGTTCATGTGGCCGCGCATAACAAATAAAATTATACAACGTTCAGGGAGCCCGTCCCATCGACAACTCACCAATCACAATCTACGACCACAATCTCATCATTAACACTTAACATCTGGTCACCCGATTAATCCCGGGTTAAGCTTCGGATTAAGATAACACAATGTCGGATTTGTCAACAGATATTTACAAGTGAATGAACTAAAGCAGTAGATAAGCAAACTTGGTTTTCAAATCGTGGTACACGCGTTTTTGATTCATGCGCTTGTTAATAGGTTTGTTGTAAAAGATCTTTGCAGATGGGTGGGTTTGCGGGTGATATCTGTTTCAGATAAATCACTTTATTACTACCAATAAACGCCTGATGAACGCAAGCACGAAACCAGGGTGCAAAAATCTATCGAGTCAGGAAAAACCCGATATACCTTATCGGACAAAAATTCGGTGGACAAAGTTTTCGGCAGACAAAGATTTTCGGCGGACAAGATTTTCGGCACCAACTCAAAATTTCGGTCTTTGCTATGCTAAGAATTTTGTGATAAAGTCTTCTTCTCCTGTTAATAATCACTGATTTGTTCAAAGAAAGATATCGCTCTGGTCAGAACCTAATCGATTATATTATATACATATTATGGTTGACCGAGTTCTTCAATCTACTCGGATTAATCTAGACTTATCTAGCGGCCGCAAATATCCCATAACAAACGGAGAAAAACTTATTGTTCTCCTAACGTATGATTTATGATAATTATTGCGGGGCGCCGTATAAATTGAGTTCGTATGCGTGATAACAACGAGCTTACCACACATGTAACGTTTATAGGAGCATATGAATTGTTTTGTTAAGGGCACACACACAGCTTATCGAAAGGTTAATCCACAGTAAACTTGCATGGGGTTTAACTACACTTTATTCGTGTATCAGATATCATTTTTAGCTTGTTCTCATGAAAGCTCTGGTAATTTATGTGATGTAAGAATATGCTGACTATAGATGTTTCAAAGGAAAATCGTCTCGAAATCAAAAAGGATTAAAGTGTGTTCCAAAATATTCTTTTTATCATTTTTAACCAATATTTAAAATTTCGTGGTTTAGAAGTTCAAAATGTTCATTTTATTCATTTTATTATTTGAGGATTTTTTTCAAATTCTTTTTTCATCAAACATTTTGAATAGTGCTTTTGTTCCTCTAAAAACAAAAGAAGAGATTTTAATAATTGGTAAAAAAAAAGGATATCATCGCTAAAAAACTGCGAGGTGACAACTATTTTGGAACCGACTCAAGTCTATTCTTAACTTCGCTATTTTGTGCTATTATCAACTATCAGAACTCGTTTCGTAATTAACCCCAAATATTTTCTTTTGAATTATCAGTACTGTTTCCACCTAATGCAGATTATGAAAATATCTCGGGAATGTCCTGTATACTGTATACCTGTATACGGTTCTCATGTATTTCTGGGTTTTAATGAACTAACTTACTTTGCTTCTAAAGTAAATTATTGTAAATTATCAATAAGCGTCGTATGCAATTATTGCAAAAATTAATGATTTCCTTGTCTTTTTCCGCATAACATTTCCAACTTTTCCTCATCTCTATTACTACTGACCTTGAGATGTGACAGACCGAGGTGACAAGGAAGTGGCTACCTCACCAACACAAAATACATACGAAAATAACCGAAGTTACACGAGAGAGCGTGTGTCAACCATGAAAAACACAGCATGTCTAGAGATCATATTACAATTTGGTTTGGTTTTGTTTTATTTTAGCATGAAACCTATTTTACCAGGTGCGCTTTTAATAGTGTAAATTGTTTTCGTTTCTCTTAAGATTCTTTGGTTCTATTAATTGATGTAAAAATCTTGAGATAATGATAAAGCGTCTATATTCTTCGGATATACTTACTTGTCTTCTTTTTGTCTTCGCTCTTTACCAAATCAATTGCTGGTGAGACTCCAAAATGGATATAAACACCACTAATGATAGGGGGCCCAAAACATATCTTAACTTAAAAAATACAGATCTGACAATCTGCAATAATTTTGAAAAATAAATTTTTAAGAAAATGCATTGATTTTCATGCATTATATTATTTGCTCGTATTTTCTATACAATTCCTATACCCTGATCCTATTCACCGGACAATGTCCGATGAAAGGCGCCTATTTTGAAGCCGGCAGTATAAATCTACTCTAAAAGTTTCTATTATATTCTAAGATTCTATTTCCTTGATGCGGTTGCATGATAAGCAAAATTAAAACATGAAAAACACTGTTTCCTGGCAAACATGATTCAAAGTTGACAAAATGGATGAAAGATGCATATCATTGTAAACAAACAAACGAACCCATTTTTTGTTTCAAAATAGAGAATAATTTATGCAATATCTTTTGTGACGTCATATTTTGAAATTATCATAATTAGCTTCAAAAATAATTCGACTAAGTTTGCCAACAATCATAAACCACCTTTGTTTAAAAAATTTCAAGTATATAAATCCGTTTATCAATTTGTCCCCGATTAGGATAACTATAAATGGAAATAACACATTTGAAAGTTTATTTCTATGTTAAGGGAGTTGTGTAACCCGATTACGAACCGGTGTGATACAGTTCGAATTACATAAGTAGTAATTGGACGTACTTCTGCCGATTTTGAACTTTAAACGTTGTCCGAATGCATGACAGGGTGTGAGGAGGATACATTCCATAGAAAAGCAAATTGATGGCTATTAGACACCAATTGGTATCTCTGAGTGATTTTAAAAGAAAGGGCATATCACTATTGACACTTTTAATTTCAGATGAAGAAACTAACGTTCAAACTAACATTCAATTCTGCCATTATCTTATTTACCTCGAAACCCGCCTAACTCGACATAATCCCTTTGGTCGGGCCAGATTAGACTTTTTTTGCATAGAACTAGTACTCGATCTATTACCGCCTAAACATAACATACATAAATGTCTTGACCCCTTGACATATAACATGACATTTTCAAATTTATGATTTTCAATTATCATTTTTAGACCCATTTCCATACCACATTTGCCGCGCGAAACAGCTTTTTGTGGGAACGGAGAAAAGATTTCCGATATTCCGATATTTCTTTTTTTTCCCCATATTTCGATAATTCCGATTTTTCTTTAAACGAAATCTGGTAATTTTGATTTTCTCTGCCGATACTCTCATACTCTTTGTTTTATTTATTGATATTTAAATATTTTTGATTTTTGACATAAAAACGATAAGTTACCAATATCAGATCGGTTTTAATTTTTTACCGATATATCAATGTTTGACGCCCCTATTCAACCCCCTCCCCCATTTTATATGCCCCTTTCCAGGCGATGTTAGTTATTGATTATAATGTTTTGCTGAAAGTTCCCCACCCATTCACCATCATCGTCCTCTACTCCAATTCCGACTACCTGGTCTAGTGAGAATACCATTATCCAAATTCTTTGCAAAAAGACTTTCCATCAGACTTGGTGCAGGGGTGTAAATGGGAGAATTCTTCTCTGTTTTTGTTTATGTATTTATGTATTTATTTATTACATTCCAACGCGCATTTTCTCATCGTATTGACATACTTGTATTTCACGTGAACATTTTAATTGCTATAGGAATTATGAGAAATTATATTATGAAGAGGAAATAAATGATACATAATGATTTAGTAGAAAAACACTTGAATGTAATCACTTCATTCCGCTGATGTTATTTGTTTCGTAGTTGAAACACCAAGGTGTCTTCCTTTTGCGTTGGGGACAGATGATTTTCAGGTCCCATCGATTGAGAAAAGGGAAAAGAAAAGGCCACCATTCCTTCAAATGTTACGTCGGTAATTATGATTTTATACTTAAAATTGTCAAATATAGTATTAAAATATAATGAAGATTGATTTATGACTTGTCTTATATAGTGCTATTTAAAACATAATCCATACCAGGCCTTTTTATGAGAATATCATTCTGTTTAGCCTTCTAAAGTAAATATTTTCTCTCCATGTTGAGTCGCCATCTTTTGGTAAAGCCGTTATCTCTGTTGATCAGGATACCAATTTGTATCTCGTCTTATCGTGTCACGTTTATCTATCATTGATAAGAATATCAATACGAATCGGAAAGGAGTGATTTAACTTGCTAATTAATCTTTCCTAATTGACTTAACAATGTATCAAAATGTATCAAAGTGAAATTAAAGAGTCAAAACAAAGCAACAATTGAGAAATCAGTGTTGCTATTACGACGCTAAGAAAAGTAGAAAATTATACCGTTAAAATAATGGAAAAAAATGAAAAAAATATTTTCAAAAATCTGTCATATAAAGCACGTTCTTTGAAAAGTTCAAGTACAATTTCTTCTGTATAGTACTAGTAGTTTTCTTTTCCATGAAATCAGTACTCATTGATCAAAAGTATCACTTTCTTTCTACTACCTGAAATAAATATGTATTTGCAATGTGTCTTACACTACATATTCGGTGCAATTCAGACTCTGACTATCGGAAGGAAGCAGATCTATTTCACTTGATGCTTAAAAACTGATCGTTAAAGATGAATTGAAAGATGTTTTCTTTTGATCAAGTGAGACTTGTTGTCCGGAAAGAGTATCCATGAAGGTACCGGAAAGAACACATATAAAGACTCTAATGGGTTTATGAAGAGTTATCACGTACATACAATCACACAGCTGTCTGATCGATCAATAACTTAACTTGACCAAGTAGTGCTTGGCAGAAATTACTTTATTGTAAGTCCTATATCAGCTCAACTCCCTGTGCAAGTACCTGAATGGGGGCATATTCTTTACTGTGCAGGTCGAGGCGGAAATCGATCACTAAACAAGTCTATAATCGATTAATTTCCACAATCCAGGTCCACCGTCCGATTTCTCCGGGAAGCCGATACAAGACAATTTTTTAATTAAAATAAGAAATTATATAAAAAATTTATTACTGCCCAGTCGTAGCTCTCTAAGACTACTTTCTATGTTATTTCAAAATACGACAGGATCTTTTCAAGAGGTGAGTTTCGATGCATATTTGAATAATTCTAATGTTTTAATCGACAGTCAGTTTATATGAATCGTCATTTTTTGGAACCTTTAAACGTTTGATCACAGTGACTTATATTTCGTGAATCTTGTGTTTAATAATATCAGCAAATTATTTATTGACGTACTTAAGAAGATATTTTTTGGAAAATCAACAGTACAAATATCCAAACAATTTCGGTTACTTTTCAAAAGTCATTTTTGTCACAGTAAGGACCTCTTCATGACTAAATTATATTTTAAATTATATTTTTCTAAATTAGTTTTTATTTGTTATTTTAGCAGTTTTAGTAAATGGTACTGACAACCCCCTGTAATATACTTTGATTGGTAAATTTGCCTTGCTGATGTTTCTTGACGTATATGACTAAAAATATCTAGGCCACCCATATTAAGTTGAAAATGTTAAGAGCTTGACTTTCTAGAAACAATAACAAATAAGGAAAAATTAATTGATATAAAGGATGCCAAGATAAATAATTATTTTTCTTGATGTAAAGTGCAATCAAATCGAGGAAAAAATTAAGCATGTGTTGCCAAAGAACAAACTCCTTAAATACTGTAAGTCATGACGATGCAATTGGTTAGTGGTTAATTGGTAAAATAGTTTGATAATGATTTTGCCTTCTTAATGTTCCTTGTAGTAAAGTGGCTAAAAATCAAAGCTACCCATATCAAGTTTGAAATTTTTAAGTGCTTTGCTTACTTAAAGACAAAAACAAATGAAGGAAAATGAAATGTTTTTAATCAACAGAAAAAAATATCGAGACAAATAGATTTCCCTCTTCATTCAAAATTCAATAAAGGAACGAATTAAACCTTTGTAATCAAACCAGGATTACTTTATAAGAATTCTGTCAGTTATAAGTAAAGGAATAGATTTCGTCCCACATTGAAAGGCGTTCAAGGGATGAGCCGCTTGTCACCAAACTGTATGAAGATTTCTGAGAAGAGAATACAATTCGATGAAAGGAGTATGGTAAAACAAGTGTTTTGTTCCTCGTGACATCAAACATATAAGTAACATCGACCCATTCTTTCTAGGTTTCATATTTTTCTATATTTATACAATAGATGATACAAACGTAGAAACTTTAAAAAAAAATTAAAACAGGACTCAAATCAGTGGGATGATTTTCATTTATCATCCGACGCACAACTGACGCACACAAACAAAAGGTTAAAAACAACAATAAAAAACAACTAAAGTGGTCTAGCGTTTGTTTTAGTGATAGTTTGTTTTCGTAGAAATTTTATCTTTTATAGCCATAAAGGAGGACTCTACCAATTTCATCTTTACTAATATTTTCCAAATCATTCATAAAGATAGGGGATATAAAGAGTTCATCAAATCTCCCCTTGCAACATTGTAGAAATTTTAAAAGATAATGTTCAGTAGTTTCAGACAAGTGTATTGATCACAAGGCGTGCCATTAAAGTTACGTCGTCATGTCGTTTTTTGTGAGCTTTTAGTAGACTTAAAACAGTTCTCAGTTGGAAAAGACTTATTAGTTTAAGAAAAGATGCTTTAAATACTGAAAGATATGCAGAATTTCTAATTTCTTTATCAAAATCATTCCATAAGCTAATTGTATGTGGGTAAGAGTAATCATTTAAAGGACGATATCTCCAAAAAACATAAAATTGATTATTATTTGGAATAGGAGATTTGAAAGTAAACAGGTGTAAATTTATTTATTATCTTGAAGAACATACAAATACGTCGAAAAGTACGTCTGTGGTGTTCCCGTGCAATCCGTTTTAATTTGTGCCACTCCAATTAAGGTCTATGGAGGAGTCACAAAGATTAATTAATTCTGGCTGACTATATTTAAAGTCGCAATAGTCAAGATGTGAACGAATATGCACTCTTGGTCGAGTTTGCAGAATTTGCAGAAATGGTCTTAAAAGTTTGATGATACTTATTCAAGGAGTTACATTTACTTTTTCATCAATATGTTTAGTGAACGAAAGTTTAGAAGCCAGAACCTCCATAGATGTTTTTGTGAATCAACTCTTTTAACCTTGAAATCATTAAAAGAATAATGGTGGATGTACTAGCTTTTGGTTTAAGGAGTCGGGATGATTAAAAGACATTTTTCACTGGTATTCCCATTCATCAGCTATCGATCTTATCATTGTTAAATTTAGTGGCAGTTAATTTGTGGTCTTTTACAATAGAATATAAAGAGGTATCGTCAGCAAAAACTTTGACTTTTCACTCAAGGTTACATTCAAGATCATTTACAGGTACTTTAAGATTAAAAGGGCACCGTTATTTTGCATGGGGATTACAGAAAATATATCTAAATGACGATTGATGCAACACTATAATGTTGTAGTAGCATCAATTGTAACGCCTTCCCACTATGTGAGAAATAACAATGTCATTTATTTGATACTTACTTGTATACA
>JAUKPT010002042.1:0-13934 GCA_032273505.1 Nanomia bijuga | reverse complement strand
TATTTACATTTTTTTCTTAAAAAAAACTATGATCTAGCTTTGAATTAAAATCTGGACGAAAAATTATTTTGATATTAAAGAAAAATTCCTTGATCCGGACCAAAAAAAGCGGTCTTCCGGATGACTAAGGTAGGTCGTACCTGCACTGATTCCACGCGCAAACAAGAGGTCCCTGCATCACTCGATTCCGGTCTTTGGATGCTGTTTTTTATAATTGCTAATGAATTTATGAACATATAAATCCTGTTGTCGATTTAGTGCAAACACAGCATATATGTGGAAGAGGAATAGGGATAAAAAGGGTGGGTATCTGGTAAATACCTTTCAAGAATTTTTGCTGGGTAATTTATGAAAATACTTTATCAAAAGTGTCAACATAGCGTGCATAGGCTAGTGTTTTGTAAAAAATATGTTTCTAATGACCCCATCATTAAAAGCATCATAAAATCGGAAATACTTAATAAATCATTCTGTAAATATTTCATTGCAAAATTCCAAACATATTAAATTATACTCGAATGATCAAATTCTTAGGCCCAATAAAAAAATGGGATTTGGCTGCTGCATCTCCTTTTTTTATTATTTATTTTACGCACATAAGTATGTTAAAAACTCATACATTTTAATCTTTATACATAAATTTGAAAATTGTTAGTCACTCGATGCGAGTAAACCAATAGATCGGTGTGTAAAGGTCTAAAAGAAAAAGTATAAGATATAATAAATAATAATAATAAGATGCCGCCCGCGTGCATCAATTTTTTCGAATAAAAAGGGCGTTAAAGTCAAGTACGGGCCTTTTGACCTATTGACAAGAACTTGATTAAGGTTTCATTGCATTCTAAAAGTTACATCCATCTCATTAATAAATATAATACCGACGTTCGTGTTTTAATCAAAATGCATGATTTTTTATTATTTTACTTTTCATATGGACATATTCTCATCAAATCTCGTTCAATTCTTTTCTTTTTCACGTCTTGTTCCAAGCTGGTTGCACGAGTAGTAGATATCAAAAATATATAGACAATTACATTACCTTATTACATAAATATTCGCATTACAAAACACAGAAAAACAAAGTTCAAGTTGGTACCTTACTTTGCCTATTTCATCGGTAATTATTGATCCTAACCTCGACAACCAGGGTGACAAAAAACGAGCAGCGAAGCGAATGATAATCGTACAAAGTGCGACTTGGGGACGTCTCCAAACAGGTTTTCTTGAGGGGCAAACAGGTTCGAAAATTCCGTCAAAGATTTTTGGGATTTCGGGATTATTTTAAGGATTTTAGGATTTTTTCGGGATTTTTCCGGGATTTTTTTTGAAAAATTTAACAACTATTTTTAACTACTATTCTTACCTTAATGGTAGAAATGTTTGCTTAGCAGACATGAGCTGACCCCCTCCCCCTTCCATAGCGGCCATTTCCTGTTAAGGGTCAGAAAACCTGTTTGGAGACGTTCCAGTCATTATACTGAATATTAAGCAAACCTATAAAAAATCGAAAGAAAAGTGATCAATCCAGCTATCTAATCCATTTTAAAATCTGAACATTTTGAAATGCACTTATTTAGAGGTTCCCTTTTTATACTGAAATAGACCAATAAGCCCCCAAAAATAGAATTTCCACGCTGAATTTTTGTTTCGACTTTAGACAAGTTAACCATCTCAAAAAAGTTTCAATCACATTTTTTTTAATCAATTCCAGGTCAAACGTAGTAAGAGGTATTTCTGATGAAAAATTATCAAAAGAATATCGTTTGTTTGTGCCTTTGTTAGATAAAAAAAAATGGAACCTGCAGGTAAATCGTGCAATCCATCAAAAATGTGTAATAAGCAGATAGTACAAACTCTGTATACAAGTAGGTATCCCTCTAAATATATCTTATTTACATCTTTTATGAAAGAAAAAGAGAAGTCAGACTTAAGATAATGATGGGATTTACTTTTCCCGGACTTTTTTTATTTTCATTCATTTCCCATTATTATTCATAGATATATAAGATTGAAATGTTCAAGCACTTTTTTGTAATTGCTCATAGCGCAATTTCACCAACGTTTAACAAAATGCGATTTGAATGACATATTATTGCTTATTAGGTACGCATGTTTGATAGGAAACCATGATTATTTGCAAAAGCTTTCTTTTTCCTATGATAATATTTTTATGGGATTTCTTATTCTAAATCCTACAAAAGACTCAATACTTAATTTATGTATAAGATCGAGCTATAGATAAAATGGTGATAGCTAAGAACAGCCTTTTTTTCACCATGCTGATGGTATTCTTGGACGTGTCATGAACAAATATTGGAAGAAAAACAATAAAGATGGAAAATGGCATTGTTCAGAAAATGACCATGAGGTAAGATCGTATACAGGTGATGAGTGTAAAGTTATTGATAGAATGTTTAATCAAAGTCAAAGTTAATGTATTTCGTTTTGTTTTTTATTTCTATCGAGAGATTCATTGAAAAGAAAACTTCTGAATTATTGCTATTTCATTCAAATCTTCATTTTGCAACCTCATTTTGTTATTTCATTGTTAATTCATTGTAGTAAACCTATATGAAATGGTTTTTGCTTAATAAATTTTAATTTGATTTAGTTTAACATCTTCGCCACTTTTATTTTCCATGTCCTTCTATGAACTTTAGGCTACTAATTTAAACCTTCCGTTCTTTATTACGTTTCTCCTTCAACAAATAGCATGACAGTTTATGCACTTTGGTTTTTATTTATACGTATTTACTTGTAAGGATGTTCATTCCTTTCCTAATTTTCAGAGCATTTTAACAAAAAACAAAAAAACAGTTATCTTATGTTTGAATAATGATATGATGCTAATTTGTTCATGTTTATGGTGTTATGAGAATCATCTCCACCAGAAGTTCTTTTTGCAATTCAGGGCTACTTATAACGGCCGATCAACGGTCAATGATCGGATAAAATATAATTGATCGGGCAACAATTCTAATTCTAACTCTCATTGCTAGTTCCATAATGGAAAATCATATCTTTCTAACAAAGGTCATGTTTGGGAGTCAAAATGTTCAATTTTAAGTGATTCTGTCGATCAAATTGATTGGTCTAAATTCATTTTGATCGGACAAAAACGATTACTGTCGATAAGCCTGATCGGGACCTTAATGTTGTTAAAGCTTGCAATTTGGAGTTAGTGACGTCATTTTGTTGACAGGGACAGGTTTTTCTATATATCATCACGAAAATGTGCTGACATAAACAAAATATTGGACAAAGGTGTATCTCTAGCAAGTTTTAGCTTAATTTCTAATGACTTCGGGGGGCTGCTGTTCAACATTAAACCTCCCAAAAAATGCTCTAGCGAGATATTTTGATGTATTATGAAGATGTGAAAGCAAGTCCAAAGCATTAGCTTTATTTCTTTATGATTCCATTTAGTAGGAAAATATCAAAAATGGTCAATCCAACAATTTCCAGGAGGACACGACAATTTAGGCACTGCCTTTTCAGGGTAGTTGTGATACATTTGAGATCAATAACCATTTGAAAATATGGACAGTTTCTTGTTTGGCACTAAATATCATCTAACCGCTTCATTTCTAATTTCTAAATGCCAAAATTAAGTCCAAATCGTATCGTCTCATCTTGCTTTGTTCTTTTGTTATTGATGAAAAACTTTCAAATTAATTTCAACTTACGAAACCTAAGGTACTAAGGTACCGGAGCTAGCGCTACCAAGATATTTTGATAATTGGTAATGGAGTGATCAACTGAATTTGTAAAGATTATTTATAAAGGACCTTTTTATTATAATATATGCATTTTGAACAAAATCGTGAATTAAAAGAATCAAAATGGCATGGCAAATATCAATGTATCATGTTATTATAATTTTTACCTGAATCATTTTTATGATATTTCTGATTGTTGTTATGTAGAGAGTACAGAGACTTAAAACTTTAAATTGTTTCTTCGTTTAAAATTTCTTTAAATTCATAAAAAAGAAGAACCGAATACAGTATACCTTACTCCCTTCAAATTTCACCTGCCTTTTATTTTCGTCTAGGTGCGAAATTGGTAATAACTTCATTTTTACTGACTTGGACATGTATAAAATGCTGTCAGTGTCAAAGTTTTGACTTTCCATCTTTGGTAAGACAGAAAAGTAGAAAAGAAACAGAAAACAAAACTTAAATAGATAGGAAATAGTGGTAAATCTTCAAAAGGGGGCGAACATTTAAGGAAGCAAACTGAAGGTGCAAAGTGGGGTGAAAATTATAAGGACGAAAATTATAAGGACGAAAATTAAATGAAGCGAAAATTGAAGGGAGTAAGGTATACATATAATTTGTTACACAACTAAACATAGGATATCTTCATATGTATTCAAAACCTCGACAATTAGAAATCAAAAATTAAGCGGTTAGATGATATTTAGGGCCAAAAAAGAAACTGTCCACATTTTCCCAATTTTTCCACGAAATTTTTGGCATGAGACCCCTAACCGGTCATATGATCATGTGTGTAAAGTTTATGTATTGCGTCATTTTTGAGATATTGACCCATTCTCTGTAACATGCCAGGCCGCGTCATTTAGTTATCCGTGGTCCAAACTATATTTTGGCTCAAATTAGAAAATTTTAATGAAAATCGATGTATTAAAGCAGAAAAGTCATCTATACATGGTCATGTTGAGTTCTTATAATAGTATAACATAGTTGTGACACATTTGAGATCAATCATCATTTGACTGAAGCTAAATTTTGGCCCTAAATTCCATTTTTGGGCACAAATTGGTCCAAAAATCGCATATTTTAATACAAATCGATGAATTAAGGCTGGAAATCATATATAAATGGTAATATTGAGTTCCTGTCATAGAAAGACATAGTTGTGACATATATAAGATCAATCATCATTTGTCCGATACGGCCGTTTCGGCCCAAATCCCTGTTTTTGGCCCACATTTGCCCAAATAGTAGTAAGTAAGTTGGTCGACCGTAGTCGAGGGCGACCCGATAGCTCCTTTTTCTTTCGCTGCTACCCGAGGGTAGGGGATGGTGCGACTCCTATTACAGCTTTTCACCGCTTACCCTCGCGTCAAATCCTTAATGCTGAGTGCTAAGCATGATGACAAAAAGTACCAGTTTTCAAATCTTTGGTCTGACCCGACTGGGATTTGAACCTTGCGAAATGAAGGTGAGCACTCTACCATTTGTCCAAAAATCGCGTATTTTGATAAAAATTGATGAATTAAAGCTTGAAACTCATCTATACATGATAATGTTGAGTTCTTATAAAAGTAAGACATAGTCGTGACTCTTTTATGATCAATCATTATTTGGTCGATACCAATTTGGACCAAATCCTTGTTTTTGGCCCAAAATAGCATATTTCAATAAAAATCGACGAATTGAATCTGAGTCATCCTTACATGGTAATATTGAGTTCTTATAATAATGCGACAAATATATGTGATACATTTGAGATCAAACATTATTTGTCCGAAGCTAAAATATCAGTTTAGCGTCGGCCAAATGATGATTGATCTCAAAAGTTTTACTATTGTCTTACTATATAAAGAATTCAATATTACGAAGTATAGACTTTTCTGCTTTAATTCATCGATTCTTATTGAAATATGCTGTTTTTGGACCAATTTAGGCCCAAAAGCAGGGATTTGGGCCCAAATTTGGTTGCAGATGATTGATCTCACATATGTTGACACTACATCTTACTATTATTAGAACTCGATATTATCATGTATAGATACCTTTTTAGCTTTAACTAATCGATTTTTATTGAAATATGCTATTCTGGGGCCAATTTGGACCCAGATTTAGCATTGGACAAATGATTGTTGATTTCAAATATGTCACAACTATATCTTACCATTATAAGAACTCAATCTTACCTTGTATAGATCATCGTTTTTTGTTAAAAATTGCTAATTTGAATATGGGCCGAAATATAGTTTGTCCTTCTATTATTAAAACTCCATTATGTCTAGATGACTTTTGAGCTTTAAAATATCGATAGGTTTTTGGTCCCTAAAATAGTTTTAGACTATTGAAACTTGAATTCAAGGATGTTGATAATGGTTATCTTCGATGGTTCTTGTTTGATTTTTAGTAATCAAAAGTGATGTTGCATACAAACTTTTCTCATATTCGATTTTTCGAGTTTTGACTAATTTCAAGTAATTTTTAGGATTACCCATTTTACCCCTTAAATTTCATTTTTTGAAAGCCTTCAGCGACATGGTTTTGTTAAGTATGAAATACTCTTTTATTTGCAAAAAAAATAACCTAAAAATATCAATTTGATCTTGGGTTATTGTAATTTGAAGAATGACCTACGTTAATTTAAGGTTTTGACTTTTTCTGTCCGGGTAATATAGTAATCCGTGACTAAATATAATCAAAATAGTATCTTTAATGAATAAGAGAAGAGAAATTACATAGGTTTTGTGTACACCTATTATGCTAGGCATTTGATAAGATCCTAACAATACGTATGGTAGAGCCACGATATTTTTCGATACTTTTTTTGCAAATGAAAGACAATTATATGCTTAATAAGAACAAAAATGAAAATTAAGGGGTAAAAGGATAATCCCAAAAATTACCCAAAATTTGGAAAAACTCAATAATGAAGAAATCAGAAAATTCTGTATGCAAGATAACCTTTGATTACTAAAATTCAAGCAAGAGCCAGTAAAGACAACCAATATCAGCATACTTAAATTCACTTTTCAATATTCGAACGGAATTTTAGGGCCCGAATCCCCGCTTTTAGCAGAAAAGTCATCTATACATGATAATCTTCAGTTCTCATAATAGTAAGACATAGATGGGACACAATTGATATCAAACATCATTCATTCGATGCAGAATTTGGGGCAAATCCCTATTTTTAGTCCCAAAATAGCATATTCAAAAAGAAATCGATGATCAAAAGCTGAAAAGACAATTTAAAATGAGACATAGTTGTGACACGTTTGATATCAATCATGATTTGTTCAATTCTAAATTTGCCCAAATCCTTGTTTTTGGGCCCAAATTGGCCCAAAAAAACATATTTCTATAAAAGTCATCTATAAATAGCAATATTGAGTTCTTATAACAGTGAGATATATTTCTGGCACATTTAAGAGCAATCATAATTTTTTCAATTCTAAATTTGGGCCCATATCCCGGTTTTTGGGCCCAAATTAGGCCCAAAATAGCATATTTCAATAAAAGTCGACGAATTAAAGCTGAAAAGTTATCTATACATGGGAATATTGAGTTGTTGTAATAATAAGACATAGCTGTGACACTTTTGAGATCAATCATTTTATTTGGCCAACGATAAATTTGGGCACAAATCCCTGTTTTTGGGCCCGAATCGGCCCAAAAATACCATATTTAAATAAAAGTCGATGAATTAAAGCTAAAAAGTCATCTATATATAGCATTATTGAGTTCTTATAATAATGAGACATATTTGTGGCACATTTGAGAGCAATTATAATTTTTTCAATAGTAAATTTGGGCCCATATTACTGTTTTTGGGCCCAAATTAGGCCCAAAATGGCATATTTCAATAAAAATCGATGAATTAAAGCTGAAAAAGTAATCTATACATGGAAATATTGAGTTGTTGTAATAATAAGACATAGCTGTGACACTTTTGAGATCAATAATTTTATTTGGCTTACGATACATTTGGGCCCAAATCCCTGTTTTTGGGCCCAAATAGGCCCAAAAATAGCATATTTTAATACAAATCGATGAATTAAAGCTACAAAGTCATCTATATATGGTAATATTGAGTTCTTATAATAGTGAGACATAGTTGTGGCACATTTTAGATCAATCATAATTTGAACATAGCTAAATTTGGGCCAAAATGTTTTTTCGCCCAAATTGCTTTAAAAGTAGATCGATGATTTAAAGCTGAGAGGTCATCTATGCATGGTAATATGATTGGTCTCAAATGTGTAACAAATATGTCTCACTATTATAAGAACTCAATATTACTATGTATAGATGACTTTTTTGCTTTAATTCATCGACTTTCATTGAAGTATGCTATTTTTAGGCCGATTTGGGCCCAAAAACCGAGATTTGGGCCCAAATTTAGCATTGAACAGATAATGATTGATCTCAAATGTGTCACAACTTTGTTTCACTATGATAACAACTTATTTATATCATTTCTAGATGATTTTTCAGCTTTTGATCATCAATTTTCATTGGAAATGCTATTTTGGGCCTCATTTGGGCCCAAAAACAGGGATTTGGGCCCAAATTTAGCATCAAATGAATGATGTTTGATATCAAATGTGTTCCATCTATGTCTTACTATTATGAGAACTCAATGTTATCATGTATAAATAAAATATCGATTTTTATCAAAATTTGCTTTTTTAGGCCCAATGTTGGCCCAAAAACAGAGATTTGGGCTAAAATATAGTATGAACAAATGGTGATTAGTCTCAATTGTATCACAAAATGTCTTACTATTATTAAAACTAATAATACCATTTCTAGATGTCTTTTGAGTTTCAAAATATTTATTTTTGTGGAAATATGGTATTTTACGCAGACTTTAGGCCCAAAAACAGGGATTTGGGCCTTAAAATTTTGTTCAAATATGAAAAATTGAATTTAAGTGTGCTGATATTGGTTTTCTTAACTGGTTATTGCTTGATTTTTAGTAATCAAAGGTTATCTTGCATTCAGAATTTTCTGATTTCTTTATTATCGAGATTTTTCAAATTTGGGTAATTTTGGCGATTACCCTTTTTACCCGTTAATTTTAATTTAAAAAAAATTTCTTCAACATGTTCTTGTGAAACGTATGATTGTCTTTCATTTGCAAATAAAAGTATCTAAAAATATAAATTTGTTCTTGAGTTAATGTAATTTAAAGAATAGCTTACATTTATTTTTGTAAAGGTTTTTACTTTTCCTGTCCGGTTAATATAGTAGTCTGTGAGGAAACTTAGATGTTTTTTTCATTAACTGTGAGACAGTCTTACCAGTCTCCTCACTCAATCTTAGAATTGCAGAAAATGAAATTTTTTTCTTTTTTGTCGTTTGCAAATACTTATTCATGGCCCTCAAAAACTTCATCAGCTTTTAATAATGTAGGCCTGTTTTCTGTAATCTCCATTTCGTACAAAGCATTTTCTTCTGTAAGGTTACGTTCTTTATCAAAGTGTTTATCATATCTGGACACTATGACACTTAACTGATAGTTTTACAGTAGCACATAGAATACCTTGTATAGTAATTTCAACTCCATCATAAAACTTAAAATCAATGTTTAAAAAATCCTCAATAATATTTATACTCTGGTGGCTGACTGATTGATGAGCATTTATTGTGTCGTAAAGAGTTTGAATGTGCCATAATATTTAATAGTCTGCATTTACTATAACTATCAGCTCTGATATATTTATAAGGTTTAAGATCTCTAATAAGTGGTATTTTAGCTTATAATTGATTTAGATCATCTATTTTTTACAGTAAATATACCCCAATAAACCCTAAATTTGACTTCAAATAGTTGGTGTAGTTGTTTGTGTGTGCTAATGAGACAATAATGAGACCCTTCGTATACGCCATCTTTATCTGTTTCTCCTAACCACGCAGAATACATAATGAGATCTGCGCATGTGCGAGTTATTGGGAATAATGACATAATATATAAATACGAATAATGGCAAATAAGCTGCCGGGTATCTCCTTTTCTTCAAAACTAAAATAAGTAAACAGGAAAGGAAACTAAATGCAGATGTTCAGGTAGTTCAAATTGTCAGGCAACTGATCCATTGCCCATAACAAAGTCTCTGAATTTGGATGGCAATTTAAGTCCAATTTGGGTGATGTAGATAGGGACGTGGGTGCAGACGTAGGTGCACCGGCTATTGGTATGGTAGGATCAGTTATGTCCAACATGGGTGGTGTTGACTGACATCCAACTGGATCATGAGGTGGTATTGGAGGTGGGACTGGAGGTGGTATTGGATTAATCATCTGATAGTATGAAGCTTGGAAGCAACCCTTTATCAGGAGGTGATGCAGGTCTGAGATGGACTGTGTTACGGTGAATAACCTTGGATGGAGTGTATATGATCGATTGCGATCTCCTTCAGTCTCCTTTCACAATTTTTCCATTTGGACCCTTTTTGTTGTGATGGTGGTTTGGCATATGCATACGTGCCAGCCTCTAATTCTGAGTGTGGATTACCTGCACTTTGATCATATATTTTCTTTGCTTTCTGTCACTTGCTTAAGTCTACAAGGTTAGGAACAAGGAGACCATCCATGATGGGTAAATTGTTTGTGTTCTACATTTCATCATACATTGTGCAGGAGAATAAGAATGACCCCGTTGTGGTGTGTTCCTGTATTTCAGCATGTCTGCTGAGAAATCAGGAGCCTTCTTCAGCGTCTTTTTTACAACCTTCACCTCTGCACGACCATTTTCTTTGGGATAGTAGGGTGACGAGCGAGTGTGTCTGAAGTTGTATGCTGAGGCAAAGTCAGAGAATTCAGTACTGATGAACTGAGGACCATAATCAGAGTGAAGGATTTGGGGTATTCCATATCGTGCAAAGTGTTTTTTGGTGCAAAGTATGACAGTGGATGACAATGTGTCATGTTACAAGTCTACCTCTATCCAGTCTGTGAAATGTCACACAGTTACTAAGTATGAACAGAATTTTTAGTCAAGTAAGTCCTGGCTGACAATCTGCCATGGTAAGGTTGGTATCGGTAATGGGTTCCTTTTGGGCAGTCTGTTGATATTTGGCACAGTCTGAGCATGCATTGCACATTTTTCCTAATTCCAGGCCAAGACAAGACATTCATGGCCATACGTATGTTTGATTCTGGTGTATTTTAGATAGCATTTCTTTCCGTAGTGAAGTAGGGATTAGTGTGAGGTGTCCTTTGTAAATAATTCTGTCATTATGGGACAACTCATCACTATAATTCCAAAATTGGTGTAGTTCTAGTGCCAAAGTTGACTTGTCGCTTGGCCACCCTTTCAATATTTTTTCCAAAGGATCTCAATAAAATTCGATTAGTTATAAATTTAAGAACATTTTACTGAGACCACTGAAGAAGGCAAAAGTAGTGCCGAAACTAGTACGAAATAAATCGTAAATACACACTATGAAATTAAAAAGTGTTTTTATTTTCCTTTCAATATTTTATTATCATATATAGTTCATTGAGAAACTGGTCGCTATGTATAGGGATGTACCTTTTCGATATGTTACAGCGAATTAATATCTTTGTAGACGCATCATCATGCGTTGTAGTCTAGCAGGAGCTTTTTAAATATGTTTTCTAATTGCTTATGGTCAGTATGAACCTCTGTCGTTCTTGCTATACAACCACTGATCAAACTTTGGGAATGTGTTACATATTGCCAGACACTCCTTTTCAATTTGTGAGTATCTCTTCTCTGTCTCGGTAAGTGTGCAAGAAGTTTATGTCACTGGTTGTAGAACATTGACTATTGGGTTGCATAAGAACACCCCCTAGTCCATTGTCACTGACATCTACCTGCAATGTGTGTTTATTTAAGTTGTAAAATCACCCTCTGTGCATGTGCGAGTCATAGGGAAATGACGTAATATGTAAATACGAATAATGGCGGATAAGCCACTAGGTGACAGTGTCAACCCATGGCCCACTATATTTACATATGTAAAATATAGTGGGCCATGGTCAACCCTGTCATCACTTTCCACAAAAGTATTATTTTTCCTCCTTCTTGGTTAATTGGGACTTAAAAAGAGCTCAATATTAGCATAAATGCTAAATTAGCAGTTGTTAGCAGTTTGTGGCTCATTTTCAAGCCAATAATGCTTATATTTAAGACTAGATCAATTAGACACCAACCATACACCTATTTTAAACTTTAGTGCAATTTGTTCATCCATATAAAAACAACTATGGCTGTATGGCCAGAGTTCTCCCCTTTTATATTTATAGACGACCAGTACCAGTTATCAAGTTAAAGATGAGAGAACAGACAGAAAAGCAAATTTTGCAGAACAGTTCAAATTCCAGCTAAGAAGCACTATATCTAGAATAGAAGAGCGAAAGTTTACCCTGTATTAGCACAGTATCGAAACTCCTCTAAACTCCTCCCTTCCCAAGATGTAGATTAAAAATTGTTGGCAATAAACTAATATCCACATTGATACTGCTCACATTTCCTTACAATAACTTCAAAGACCCTGGCGTCGGGGGTCACTCGCTAGCCGAGTCAAACCTGGTGTGAGATCACTTTGGTATTGAAGATGGGCTTACTTTATAGCGCTGAGATTCCAAGTCACAATACACAACTTTCCCCTCCACACCAAGTTAAGTACCAACTCTCAGAGACTAACCAGTAAACTATAGCTTAAATTTCATATAAAACATAATTGTAAATCAAACACATCAAACTCTCATCCCTGTTCACCCAAAATGCTATAAATTTCTAATCACTTTATATCCATCCTTAGGTAACCTAGAACATTTAGAAAACATTGACTTAGTATAGCTCATATCTGTTCAGTACAGTTCCCCTCTGCTCAAATGGCAAATATATACCCCAACATCAAAATCTTCTGGGATAATAACTTCAAGTTCAGCCAAAACATCTCCAAAACATCTCAAGCTGCTACAAACTGCTACAAACCAAAGTAAAATAACTGTACTCAATGTTCATCAGGCAGTACCATATGCACTACTGGTGGCTACAATTTGTTACATACCCTCCAGAGAAAACAATATCCTCGACACTTACTCTTCACCAACACTCCAGACATTTTTCATACATTAAACTCAATCCCTATGGGAATGTCTCTGACCACAATCTCGTCAACTTTAACATAGACTTATGAGTTGAACCACCAGGTGTACCCTCTCTCGACTACAGCCACGCAGGAATGGGAATTTTCAACTTCGACCGTGCAAACGTTGCCAAATGACTGACATCAGAAAAATATCCTCGTCAGTGGATCGAGCAAAGGACCCTATTGAAGCCAAAGATGACCTAATTAAAGCATTCATTAGTTGTGCGAAGGCCAGCTCAGTACCATACCTCAAGTCTGGTGATTCCCAAAACCACTCTGATGAAATTGGAAAACTTTTCCTCACTAGACTCAAGGTCCTAAGCAAACTCTGGCTAAACCTAAACAGCACTGACAAAAATGCACTTGAAAGTAGACTGAGAAGAAATCAATATCCACAACCAGATTGAGTCACTTGAATTGGAAAAGAAAGTTGCCACCTTAATAAAATCAAACCCCAAAGCATTCTACACCCATACCAACAAATCACGGATAACCAAAATCGATCCGCTTAAAACCATCTCAAACCAAAATCTACTATGTCTCACAAATGGTAGAAATATTTACTATACCAAAACAGAAGTCCACAGAAACTACTCCAAACATTGACTATGTCCTATCAGATATTAGCATCACAGAAAAAGACATGATCGATTCGCTAAACAGCATTTACTCATGGGCTTCAGTAGGACCTAACAGTATTACCCCCAGGTTTTTGAAAGATTTACAGATGTACTTGCTCCTGCCCTCAGCCTCCTATGGCACAAATCTATGGATAGAGGTATCATTCCTGATGACATCAACCTTGCCTTTTATTATTATTTATTATTCACTTATTTTAAGTTGGTTTACATCGTAGTTGAAAAAATACAAAAACTAATTCACACCAACTGCTAAAATAATATAAAGAGATAAAATATTGAATAAAAGACATCATAAAAATAATTTATTTGAAGAAAGAATGTAAGCAATAAAAGAATGTAAAATTTTGAGACAATACCTCAAATATAGGCAACAAAGATGGATTCAAGAAATAGTCAAGTACCCTACTTTTGGTAGATAGTAATCACAAAGTCTGCATGGACATTTAGGTTTCCAA
>JAUKPT010002041.1:0-13934 GCA_032273505.1 Nanomia bijuga | reverse complement strand
TGTGTGTGTGTGTGTGTGTGTGTTACACACCTTTATTTACATAATCTTTTGGCATAAAGAACACATTAACGACAATTTGCATTCTTCATCTTCAATCGATCTTTTCTTTGGAGAACCCATCTCAGTATAACTCGTCAGCAATCGTGTAGATCGTGTGGTAAAAAGCGATGCAGTCTTTATTTATCAGTATTTTGCAAGAAGACAAATAACATTTACACGGCAATTTTGATATTGCCCTGTAAATCTTAAATGATTCTATCTGAACCTGAAAATATAGAAATGATAATCGGTCTTTAGACACAATGGTTACTTCTTTGAATTGGCTGATGAAGAACAATTTCAAAAGAACGCAAAATCACGTCCTCCCTTCTTCTATCCCAGTCAGGGACGGATCTAGAGTAAGGTTCTTTAAGTGTAAACCTTACTTAAACAAAAAGACGTAAGCTAGATGCACTTTTCATAACAATTAAAATTTGCCGTTACTCTTAGAAACCAGTTGTTTCTAATTTCTTTCTTTTATAATTTTTTGCGTGCATTGCCTAATGATGTCTATTTAAGTAAGGTTTACACATTAAGAATCTTACTCTAGATCCGCCCACTAGATTATACAAAAGGTATTCTAGTAGGCTGTGGAACTTCCCAAACAATATTCTCTATTTCTCTATTTCTCTTTTCTCGCAACAATGACAATATAGACCGGTTCCACGTGACGCCAGTTTCCCTGCTTAAACCGCGTAAAGAATGGTTACTATGGATGTTAATAGCCGAAATGCATTCGTTTTAGATAAATGTAGTACAAACCATCAGAAAAGTACCATCCAATCAATCCTTAGTATTGCAAAGTTAAGGGCAAAAGCAGGCATCCAACGGATTCCATGGTTGGCTTTATTTTGCATAGTTCGTGGTCATTTGCTATACTTGACTATCTTAGCTTTCCCGAGATTATCGCCTGAACGTAAAAGTTGAAATGTTTGTGAAGCTTGAACATGTCACACTTTTCATGCCTATATGCTATCGGTCATATCCGAAGGGTACAAAAAGATCATTTAAATTCACCATCCTCCTGCGCTTCTGTGTGTATTTCTCTTCCGGTTTCATTCTTATTTCATCTGTTTTAGTGTTTGTCTACCTTTTGGTATCGATAGTTGGCATCATTTCACTGATAGTTCACTGTCTTAACTTTTGATTTAATTTAAAATCATAAATCGAACGTTATTAAGAGCAGGTTTTAACCACTGTGTGAAAAAAACTAGAAATTACTTTTTCGATTACTTTTCATGGTCCTTTATCATGCATTGATATTTGATTTTGTACTCTTTTGTTCGTATATCTTAGTATAAAGAAGAAAAGTGGATAGCTGGCAAAACGAGAGTATGTAAGTCTATCTTACCTTGCTTTACGTGTCTAAATAAGAGCTAGTCGGAAGTTAAAATTCCTCAAGAGGTGAGAAAATCTTTGAGATGTAATTACTACTAACATTGTGGGTAGCGATCGTCAGTTCAGATCGAATATGTCGCTAAAGAATGCAATAAATCTACCAAATATGTGCTTGATACCCATTTGATGTGATTTTTGTAGTTCATATATTGTCTTAACATATTTTGAATGTGGTTAAACAGATTTGACTTTCAAAAAATACAGCAGCAAAAGCATATTTGCAATGTCAATACGAATTATCAATCGCAGGGAAGTCACTTTTGGAAGTTAAAAGATCTAAACTACTTCACTATTCCGATGTATTTTGAGCTATTTGTAAGTGGAATGGACTTCAGGTTTATAATTTTTATCCATTTACGTAGACATTCCTGATAGAGTATAGTCTTTTCTAAATTGTCATTCTTGACAGTATCTTTCATCTCTGAAATATCAAACCAGACTCGATAAAAATTGACTATTTTACTATATAATCTTCTTTAAAATGAAAACCAATTTTTTAAACAAACGTCAGTACAAATTATAATACCATTACATGACCAACGCATATTAGTTTGTCATGTTTCAACACATTTCCATTCATGTTAAGCATCGTCTTCGTGAGATACTTACTCGATGGGGGACGCGGCTGGTAGAGGAAAATTTCATTTTCGAACGATGCTATAAAATGCACTCAACCCAAGCTCTCAGAGAGGGCACAATAACTATCGTTAGGCAATGTTTACGGTTCAGTCCATGCCATACTAATGAAATTGGGTAGTCAGTTGGTAGCTGACGAAACACTAGGTCGGACTTGAGCTATTGCCCTAATAAGCGCGTAAAGAGCTTGTGCATGGCTGTTCCAACATAAGTTCAAACCATTGCGATAACAATATATTTATTAGACCACAATGACTAAGGACAAACATGGATCATAAAGTTAAGATAAATATTACATAATTAATCATTCTATCATAATGCTTTGTAACGAATGGATTGGACGTTCGAAGAATCAATCGACTAAGCAAGAATGAGCCTGGATTGGAAGAGAGTTATCAAATATAAAATAGTACCCAAGTCTACTATAGAACTATAGTAGGCTTTGGATAGTACCTATTGAATGCTTTGAAATGATATTTTCTGTTGAAAAGAAGGAAAACCGTTTCGAGATTTCCCCAAGTACAAGGTAATTCTTTGTAGAGAAACCTTTAACTATTCCCGAACCCTTCTGGAACTGTTCCTAAACTATTATCAAACTCTATTCCCAGTTTACCTTTGACTGTTCCGGGTAAAATCATTAAATAGTAACGGTCACATTTTTTTTTCCTGAAGAGCAAAAAATATGAAACTTCGAGAAAAAGTTCATTGGACACAAAAAAAATGGAGAATATAAATATAACTGGAATCTAAAGTTTCGAAGTCGAATAAAGCAGAAAATCAGTAAATTTGGTAAAACAAGACATGACTAAAACTTAGATGGTTTTTAGAGCATTGCCTAGTGTTAAGTGTTAAGATTGTAATAAAATTTGGTCGACCGTTAGCCGCTGCTACCCGTGGGAAAATCATCATAGTGCTCCACGAGATATGATTCTCTTACTAGAAAAAAAGTTTAAATCATTCCTGAAAAAATGATTTAAGTTGTGTATAAAGTTTAGACAAATGCGAGCGTAAGAATTAATACAAAAAATAAAACAAAAATTATTTTATTATGAAAAATTGAAAAATGGAAAGTCGAAATATGCAACAAAGCTTGAATTGATTTTAAAAAATCCGTTTATTTTGCTATTACGTAACATCTAAATCTCCGTTATGTAGTTTATTGCGTTTGAAGACCAACATAGTGTAAGTTTAAAAATGTGTATCCCGAAAAGAGGTCTTGTAACTAATAACCCTTGAAAAATGTTTCGTGAGGAGTTACCGACGTAAAGTATCTTATAACTCATGATAATTATTTCAGGGGCTTCAAAAATTGGATTTGAAGGCGTAATATTTGTTTTTATGTGTGTTACATTTTTCTATTCTTGTCATTTTGTGGCGAGATTAAAAGTTGTATTCCTTATTATCAAAGCTTGTATCCTTATGCAAGATTCACCATGGCCAATAATTGAGGAGTTTTGAAACATTTCTTTTCTCGATTTCATGAGGGTATTCTTTAGGTGTCCGAATAGACAGGTGGACCAAATTCAGTATGATTCTATAGAGAAAAATTTAATTGATAACAATAATTTATTTCTCTGGGAAAATTAAATTTGTAAAGGAAAATATAAATATACAAAATAGGGTCTACATGTTTGATTAGAACGGCATAAGTATGGCCACGAGGAAAACAGTATTGAGTCCTTTTACTAAAGATCTTGATCATTATCGTGACCAGTATCCACATCCCAGAGAGGAAAAAATATATGATTTTCCCCATACATGTGCATTTTATAAAATGCTTTACCGTAAAATATAATATCCCATAATTCTGACCGGATCAACACAATCGCTTCCAATAATTGAATGTTTTAAAAGTAATTCATTCGTTTGTCGGTTTAAATCTGATGGTGAGCCATTGTGCATTGCATCTAAGCAATCTCTGTTTTATGATTACTGGAACTTTTAGCTTCTAGACCAGAATGGTTATGAGCTTTGAAAGTTGAAGCACTGGAAACGCATGGAAACAAATACTTCAGGACCTATTTTTCCAGAATGTTTGCCCTCATATTGAAACTAGTTTAGCAATTTCTAGGACCAACTTAGTCTTGAATAATAAAAAATCTGTTTTAGAAATGTGTCTCCATGGAGACACTGAAGACACTCAGTGGCGGATCTGGCCCATCTTCTGAGTGTTTGCAAAAAGTGATATCTATTTTCCCACTTATAGCTATGGAGGAAATTAAATTTGAAACACTGGGAACGCATGGAAGCACATACTTCAGGACCTATTTTCGAGAGTGTTTGTCGTCATCTTGAACCAAATTTAACAATATTTAGGGTCAACTTACTCTTATAGAATAAAAAATACTGCCAAAAAGAATTGCTCTTATCAAAAACGAGTGTCTTAGTGTCTTCGTGAAGACAGACACTGAAGACACTCCACATCCGCCACTGACACTCTAGATTCGTCACTGGTTGAAACTGGTTGAAACTGGTTGAACACTGGTTGAACACTGGTTGAAGACACAACATTAAGGAACAACAGGCGTTTAAACAGTCAGGAGACTGATTAATGCGAGGTCTAATTCTTTCATACCCGTAGGACTTCAGTCCCATAGCATGCAGAGTTTTTCTTTCGGACAAAAACCGGATATGCAGCTTCTCTGTCATGTCAGTTTCCCGAGGATTAGTAGAATGTTGAACTTCTACTTAAATTTCATTCCTTGTCGTTCAAGTAATTATACCACAGAGATTGCTTAGATGCAATGGCTCACCATCAGATTTAAACCGACAAACGTTGAATTTCGTCTGAGCTTTGATCTACTATCAAGACAATTTCGCTGGGTGCTATTTTTGATTTATCGGAGGTATGAAGGATAAAATGCCTCGTTTCCCTCTTCCCAAATTTAAAATTAAGATATTATTGACACTTGGGAAAAAACCTACAAAGGTTAACATTCACCATAAGTGAATTCAAAATTTGTCTTCCTAAAATATCATTTCAGAAATATAGAGATAATAAAAATCTTGGGGTCATTTAATAGTCCCGACACTGTATACTTGATGCTTGATTTATCGGAGGTATGAAGGATAAAATGCCTCTTTTTACTCGTACCCAAATAAAAAAATCACTGGTACTTTGATCTACAATCAAGACAATTTTGTCGGGCGCTATTTTTGATACGCCGGAGGTCAAATGCGTCGCATTGCTTGCAATAAAACAAAAATTATTTGGTGTTATTTCACCACTTTTTATTTACAAAACAGAAGTCCTGATCATCACCATAATAATGCTAATGAGCTAATCCATGCCGTATGAATCAAATTGGACCCTTGTTTAGTACTAGGGGCAAATAATTACCAGAAATATCTCGTACACTATTCCTTGAAATTCTATTGTTTTCCACTAAGATTTGCAGAAATCCTTTTGTCTTTACAGAAATCTCGTACACCTTTTCAGAAGGTGATTTCCCCCTCGCATTAGTATTTAGCAAAACGCAAGATGGGACTTGAATAGCAATCTTCAACTAACCAAGCAACCACTAGACTGATCCGTCCAGATCTACATTTCTCTACATCTTACCTTACAAAATTCCTCACAATTTGTTAAAAGGTTACGTAGCATAATATAAGGCCCATGTTCTAGAAAACTGTCGGTGACATATTTGGCCTTATCTTAAGCTGGCCATGATCTTACCTTACAAAATTCATATTTTTATACACAATTGTACCAATAAAGATAAGCATAAAACTGATTCAAAACGAAACACTCATACTGACAACATAGAAAATATGAAGCTCCTATTTCGCATAAAGAATCAGGTCTTACATTTCCATGCGGCCACGAAATAGAATTACTGGCGTCTAGCAGTAAACCTCATAAAACTTTTTCAGACTTTCTGCGGTATACATGTACATATAGTGGTCACGATGACGACTAATGTCTATGAGTTATGATCAAACAAATTGCTTATCATTATATCTTAAAAGATTTTCCCGCCTCTTTCTTGGAAAGTATCATTTTCTAACATAAGAGAAAATATCTAATATTATATTGTTGCATAAGCCCGAATAGAGTCTTTCTATTCTTAACTAGTCAAAAGGCAAATCGGAAAAGTGATTTTCTGCCGAAGTCTTAAATTTACCCATTTTGCTTTTTCCCCGAGTTTTATCCCTTTTTTACCACCAGGACCCTGTTTATCACGAAAAAAAGCTCTATCGAGTATTTACCTAATTTAGTTAAAGACCTATAGAAATATTAAAATTACATTTTTTAGACTTTCTGAAGTATAAAAAATGTAATTCTAATGTTTCTCAAAAGCGCCAATAGTGTAAAGAAGATTTTTGATAAATTTGTTTCGATGAATCTCATCTAATATTTTCTGCTGAATTCTTTCATAAAAACCAGCCGCTTTTGGTCCTTTAGCTTTTGATCTAAAAAAATGACTCAAATTTTAACTTAAAAAATCTGATATTTTTTTCTAAGAAACTGATGTGTGTGCGTATTTTACATAACCAAAAACAACATTTTTTTTTGTGTTTTCTTCCAATATATTCGTAACACAATGCGAACAATCGATCAAGGTATTAATTTTATATAATGAAGATTATCATTTCATAACAATACGACGAATTCAAAATTCTCAAAAATAACATAAAAATAAAAAGAAATTAAATCCAATCTCAATTTTCATTGGTTAGTTCAATAAATGGGTCTACACTCAATAGAAAAAACATTGTATTTTTTATTTTTTGTGTAGCGTGGAGAACAATACGCGCGATACCTGATTCACCCTCATCCGGTTTATATCGGTTTGCTATCCGATATTAGTCAACCCGTATTGGGTTACATTTTTGCGTTGTTGCTTTTTTCGTATAAGAAAAGCATCTGGTTAGTCCAATTGCAACATCGACCGTTGAGAAACATTTTGATTACACAGTTTCATTCTTTGCGCTGCGCTTGGAATATTGGGAAGCTTGGGAACCAAGCTTGCTCATTGCCAGGCCAGCAGAGATGAACAAAATGGCAGCGCTTAAAATCTTATTACCTTTTCTCTTCATCATTGGCACTTCATACGCACAATGATGTAAGTAATTCTTTACTTTTTTTCTTTTACAGTCAACTTTCAAAACTAGATCAGACATTATCATCAATTTTGCTTTTCTAATTTTTCTTGCTCATACTAAAGTCTATGCAGATATCGTATTCAGATATTTCAGTCTTCAAAGGGAAGTCGAGATACTCTTATGGAAATTATAATCTTTTATATTGATACAGTCTGAGTAATTTTGATATGACTAAGTTTCAACGGAAACGCAAAAATTTCTGAAGATATTGTTAAAATAGACTATAGGAACAGTTAGGAAATTTTATGATAATCTTGACTAATACTTGACTAATCTTATTGTTAGTTATAATTTTAAAATGATCTGTAAGGACTTTTTTGAGATTAAGGGGTTTTTATACAAATTTTGGTAAATTGACCACTTCAATGGTTGAATTTTACCTTTTTATTGGAGAATCTTATTCGTCAAATCAAATTGTAATGTGATTATTGGTCGATATTGAAAGATTAATTCTAGGGCAGCCTTTGAGCATATGCTAAATGTTTTACAAAGATTATGGTTGAGTGGAAGTGATGAAAACCTTGGCCTGTTTAAGATACCTTAATCTGACCGCGTAAGAACATATTCTTTTTGTTAAACATTGTCGAAACGACTGAGCAAATACATTTCCTTTTTGAACAGTAATCGTATAAGAAATGTCTTTACAACTGGGTAAAATGCATGATTTTACACTTTAAAAAAAAGCTGGTGATTTCTTATGAAATGTTTTTCGCATGCTTAAGTCTACTTGAAAGTTTTGTTGTCATGCTCTTTCTTACGTAATTGCAAGACTATTAGACAATAGTAAATAACATTTTTTTGTTCACGATGTTCTTAATATCTCTGATAAGATGATTTAAAATTGTCACCTTTTCAATCTAGAAATAATCATTGCATTTTGATATAACTAATTCTTGAGGATGTAACTGCAGCTAAACTCTAACCAAACAAAAAGGCAAACTTTTGAAGCCAGGCCCTAAACATAAGCCATTTATAAAATATATCCTTAATCGAAAACTTACGAACGCCTTTCTTAGATAAATCTATTTATATTATTCCTCGAACCATACATCATATCCAGTTAACTGGTTAATCCGTTCATATGAATGGTTAATAATTACGCCTTAAAGACTTTGTTTGGAACACTTAAGTTTGATCATATTATCATGTTTTCGATTTTCGACGTTTTTGGAAATAAAATCTTTTGATGATGATATAATTTCTAAGAGACGGCTAATCTGGCAATTCATTTTTTGACGTTCATAGATTTTTGTGGGTAGATGAAGTTGAAATCGTTAAGTTCTATCAAAATTACATCATTTTGGTGAATTTGTTATTGATTTTTTATTGCTGTCAAAATTCCTTAAAATGATTGAATGACAAAAGAATATATGGATAAATGTCTAATGTCTTGAAATACTTGAAAAATGGTGAAATGGAGAGGAGACTGAGGATGAACTACGTTTTAACCAATCAAAAAAACGTAAAGAACTAGATGCAAAAACAAACATTAAACATGCGTTTGGAAAGGATTCAAGGTTTCGATTTATGTCTCAAAATTGTTTTCCATGCTTTCATGTCTTTTCCTTTGATTATCTCCATCCTTCATTGTCTTCGTATTTTTCTTCTTCAGTTTTCCTTATAATTGAATTCATCATGTTCTTCATATTTCTTGAATACTCTTAATAACTTAATCGGATAAATATTTTTAAAGCTATAGATTTGTAAGAGATCTTTTATGTTTAAGTGTATAAACTGGTAACTATTGATTACTAATACAAGGTATATAAAACCATATATCGCTAATGCAATTGGGAGATTCCAATAGTATCATAAAGTTGTGATTTTTCTTGCGTGTGTATTTTAGAGTATCATTAAGTGTATAGTCAACAAGGGATTAACACACACAAAAAGGTTATTCCTTTACTCCCAAAAGGGCAAAACGATTATCAAGTGTAATAAGAGTTCAACCACACTACTACCATTGCGTATAATGTTCCACAAAGGTCCCACATTTTTTATTAAGATAACAGAAGTGTGGTCAGGCAACTTTAAGTACATAGTGTTCATTTCCATCGATTTCTAATCATTTTCAACCATAATAAACACTTCGCAAACTCTTTATAAAAATTATAGCCCCCTATATAAGGGTTTAACCTCAAACTCGAGTATTTAGTTTAATTTACATTTTGATTGGTTGAAAATTACATCATTAAGAAGCTGATTGGTTAATAGAAAAATTCCGCCTATATTGACGTTTACAAAAATTGTAAATTAATATCATATTTTGTGATAATGTAATTTTTGACTAATCAGGAGAAAAAATTAGACTTAATTTTGAGGACTAATCTTAACAAAATCTAACAAAATCTAACACAATCTAACAATTTAACAATCTAACAAAATCTAACAACCTAACAAAATCTTATGTTAATGATGTTAAAGCATGATCCCCTACTCGTATCCTTCCTTTCACAGCCGGACAAGACCCCCGATGCCCAGCCATCGATAGAAACAAGGTATGTAGTGGCGATGAAGAACCCGAATGCAGCGGAGAATTCGGATGTGATGCTGGATCCATCTGCTGTTTCGACGGATGCGCCAATACTTGTACCCGTCCAGGTAGGTCCATCTTGTGTAAGTGGAGAGGCCGTCCGATTTATGATTTCGGTATATGTGTAGTATCTGCGCTAACATATCGGGAAACATCGGGTCTTGCAGTAATTCCAACTGTCCGATCGGATTTTCAACATCAGGACGACCTCGATCGGATTTTCGGATTTTTGTTGACACTCTTTCTCTCCATTTTCCGATTCTCCATTAATATTTGGTAGCTCTTATTTAAACTTCTAGAGTCTTTAATAACTTCGAAAATATTAACAATATAATATTCTCCTTTAACTACTAGAGTCCTTAACAATTTGGACGATATTAATAATATAATATTATCCTATAAACTACTAGAGTCTTCAACAACTCGATCAAGGCTGTTAGATTATAAAATCAAAAAACAACATTATGGCACATGACCAGTTAGTACCTGATGAATCACTAGATGGATACAAAGTAACCAGACTAGCTATGCAATGCATATTTCATTTAACATGAATACCTCACCTCACCTTACTTTGTAACTAGCCAAAATGTTCGTAATTAACACGCTATAGTTTCGTTTGCATGCCATATATATTGACATGAGTTTATTTCCCATGATGCATTTGGCTTATCATATCTTACTTCTAGTTGCATGTCTAACATTTTTAACTAATTGCAGATTCGTTACTATTTTTTTTTGCTTATCATATTCGACAGTATTTTATCTTTTCTACTGATATTTTTATTTTTCTTGCATGATAACCTTTTGACAGTCCAGTTAGTTAACAGTGTTAATAATTCAATTGTAGTGTTTACCACTACAGTGTGGTTATTGGCATTTTGTTTAGAAGGAAAAATTTACTTTGCATGTGTATTTATCAGAGGACCACTGTAATGTGGTCCTTGGGTTATTTCGTCTAATAATTTTGAGTAAGAAAATTTCTCTGCATGCGTATTCACCCGAGGACCACTGCAATGTGGTCCTTGGCTATTTTTGGTTTTGAAGTAATTTCCCCTGCATGAACCACTTCACCGTTCGTTCTACAATTTATGCATGTTTGTGATATTTCAAAGATATGTTCATATGTACTTGCGTACAAACAAGCCGTGCAAGAGTTAATTGAAAAGTCCTTAAATTAAATATATGAACAAATATTTGAAAGACTACGACTGTGTAGTACTTGACTTTTTGAAAACATGCATGGTTTTAAATCAAGTCTCCATAGGGATTGTCGCCTTGGAATGCCTTATCGCCATATTAGGGCTAATTCAATCTTTTGATTGACTGGCAATTAAATCATCAAGATTCTGATTGGTTCATGTTGAAGCGTTTTTATCATTTTTGATTTCAGCAAAACATCAAAATGAACCAATAAGCTTCCTGATAGTGTAATTTCCAACCAATCAAACGGCTGCAATAGCCGTAATTTGGCGATAGTTGCTTAATGCAAGGCTACTGTAATAAGATGAACAAATAGATACATACTGCATGGATGTATAATTATTGCATGAATTATCATTAATTATCTTTAGTTGCAACTCCCACCTGTAAAGCTAAGGTAGATCTAGGTTTTGTCCTTGATTCATCTGGCAGTATCACAAATGATTACCAAACTGAAAAAGACTTCTTAAAAGCAGTTGTTGCAAATTTTGGACTTAGTCAAGATGGATCGCGTGCTGGTGTTATCACATTCAGTGCTCGTGCAGAACACAGCATCAGACTCGGTGACTACATGAATGTCCCAGCCTTCGATGCAGCAGTTGATGCTATTCCATTGATGGGTTCAATCACAAGAATTGACAGAGCTTTAAGATTAACACAATCTTCAATGTTTGCTGATGGAAACGGAGGTCGACCAGGAGTATCAAAGGTTCTTGTACTTTTAACTGATGGATCCCAAACAGTCTCAGCTGATGCTGAAGACCCAGCTATGATCGCTGCTGAATTGAGAAATGCTGGAATCAACCTCATTGTAGTTGGAATGGGATCAGGATTCAATCGAGCTGAATTAGACCGAATCGCCGGTGATGCTAATAGTGTTTTTACTGCTTCTACATTCAGTGACTTGATTAGCGCTGACTTCATGCAATCTGTGCAAACAAAGGCCTGTGCTGGTAAGTTTTCCATCCTTCGGGCCTACACGCGATACGCACAAAAAATTCAACAGGAGAAAAAGTAAAAAAAGGAGAAAAATACTTGTTCCGTCCCAACTATAAAATACTTATATTAATTTACATGTTAGGTGTATATGTTTGCATGTTGCCATTAGTTTCTTTTGTTATCTAAAAATTATAGGTAGTTTGATTGGTCGGAAATTACATCATAAAGATTCAGATCGGTTCACTTCAAAATGCTTTTATTTGACGTTTTGTTTCAGTACAAAAACTAATGATAGTGTTTTGAACTGATCTAATTCGAATCTTCATAACGTAATTTCCTACCAATCAAAAGAAAGAACTTCCCCATATGATCATCTGCATGTTCAAGTGTTTTTTCGTTATCACACACACACTATAGACTAAATTATGTGCCTAGTTGTATTGCATGATGTTCTTATTTTGATGATTTCCCGAGATTTATTTTTATGATACATTTGTCGTCTAAGTCTATTATTGGCTACATAGTTTACTATTAGTTGCATGTCTAACTTTTATAACTAGTTCCAGCCTATCCGATGCCTGATTTTCTTTGACAGTATTTTATTTTCATACTGATAAAAATCTGAATTATTTCTGCACTACGATAATGCAGTTTTGATATAATGTTATATTCCTCTTTGGACAATGACCTGCTCTATTATGTAAGAAATATTCTCAATTGTTTGTCTAACTTAGACTATTTATTGGTTAAATAGTACATCATATAGAGCTTGATTAATTTTTCAAAATTTTTATTCAAAACTGAATATTTTGATGAGGTTTTTCAGTGAACCAGTTCAAATCTACACTATGTAATATTCGACCGATCAAAAGTCTAAATTAGTCTGCATGTATATTTGTAATGCTTGAAACTATGCATGCTTGTACTAATTAAAAGGCCACTCTAAACGGACACTCTATGTACAACTATCTACAGTGTGTATCAAAAAAGATGAAAGCAAGGGTTTTAATCTACTAGGGAAATGTTATCGAAAGAGGATGATGTTTATGTCACAAGAAATGACGCT
The DNA here is from genome assembly GCA_032273505.1 of Nanomia bijuga. NCBI lineage: Eukaryota > Metazoa > Cnidaria > Hydrozoa > Siphonophorae > Agalmatidae > Nanomia > Nanomia bijuga. The sequence continues at coordinate 1,014 of JAUKPT010002041.1, read as the reverse complement.
TTTTTCTCTTTTCAATGATGAGACGAGACGAGAAAATAAATAAATGACTTTGAAAACATAGAAAAGAGAAACCCGTTTTGTTTGTCTCATAAACTGCTTCAATAATAATTTACTGAGTTGTATAGAGTTTAATTCTTGTTTTTGATACTTGCTGTATGAGTCCATACATACAGTGGTCGTTGTAAGGGGTCGTTGTATGAGTTCGCATGAACAGGCGTACAGGTAAGTATATATTAATTGAATGAATTATAATGATTATCTTTAGTCGTAACGACAACCTGTAATGCCAAGGTAGATCTAGGTTTTGTCCTTGATTCATCTGGCAGTATCACAAATGATTACCAAACTGAAAAAGATTTCTTAAAAGCAGTCGTTGGAAACTTCGGAGTAAGTCAAGATGGATCTCGAGCTGGTGTTATCACATTCAGTGATCGTGTAGAACACAGCATCAGACTTAGTGATTACTTCGATGTCCGATCATTCGATGGAGCAGTTGATGCTATTCCATTGATGGGTTCAATCACAAGAATTGACAGAGCTTTAAGATTAACACAAGCTGCAATGTTTACTGAAAGAAATGGAGGTCGACCAGGAGTATCAAAGGTTCTTATCATCTTAACTGATGGATCTCAAACAGCTTCGAGCGACGCTGAAGATCCAGCTATGATCGCTGCCGAATTAAGAAATGAGGGAATCCATCTTATCGTAGTTGGTATGGGATCAGGAATTAACCGAGGAGAATTAGAACGAATTGCCGGTGATCGCGATCATGTTTTCACCGCTTCTACATTTAGTGATTTAGTTAGTGATGCATTCTTGAACGACGTCAAATCACAAGCTTGCACAGGTTTTTGCATCATCTTAGCCTACTTTTAAAGCTAATTATGGCTAATTCAATCTTTGTAATGACTGGAAATCACCAATATACTGATTGATTCGGGAAAGCAGAGTAACATCCCACTGATTAAGATCCCATGATGTTATTTTTTTGTGATTACTAAGCGAAATGGGATC
>JAUKPT010002039.1:0-13936 GCA_032273505.1 Nanomia bijuga | reverse complement strand
ATTTGTTCGATTAACTTTGAGATGACTGACGTGATACTAATAGGGCGATAGTTTTCAGGTAGGTGTCGAGAACCTTTCTTAAAAATCGCTGTTATATTTGCCTTTTTCCAGGATTCATGGGCCCCTTCTTTTAAAGATTTATTGAAAATAATCGAAAGAGGCAGTGCTATACACTCAGCCAACTCTCGTAGAAAGTATGGATTCATTCCATAATGACCTGTTGAATTGTTGGGGTTGAGATTTTTTAATTTTTCATGAACTATAGAAGGCGTAATGTTAACAGTTGTGAGTGGTGAAATAGATATGGATTGATAATTCAAACATTCTCTGAAATAATTAGGTACAACGCATAACTTGAAGGTACTTAGCTTGACTACCCCTGCACGTTGTCATGGCCTGTTATATAGTTCGCCATGTACGTTACTGATTGTAACCAAAACCCGAACACCAACCTACCATATCATGGTTACGTAATATTTGAACGTTCCATTATGATGTTAATGGCTGTATGTATATAGCAGAATCAAGATGTATTTGGCTTCAATAGTCAGTTAGTTGTGTGGATACTTAATCACTAACAAAAGGTAAAACTGACAAAAGGAAAAAATAATAACTTTTACTCCTTGTTTACATTCAAGGTTCCATATTATTCAAGAAGATTCATAATATGTTATGGACTCACAGTAATGAACTATTCAAATGAACCAAAAATGTGTTGAGCTGTGAAAACCTAACGCAGCCAGTCAGTAGATAATAAGTATTAGTAAGATACTTCAAGAGACAACAGTTAAACAAGGTATGTGGGAAATATAACTTAATATAACTTATGCCATGGCCGTGGCTTAAGGTTGTCCGTGAGCTTCGTTCATTTTCATGGATTCTTTTATTTTTTGGATGTGTTATAGGGCTTTAAAAAATGCATCTAATGATGCAGGAAGGCGATGATTTACCATCTAGTTGCGCGGGAAATGGCGGTCTTATAACTGCTTAATGAAGCTCTTTTTATTAATATCTCGCCTTAATAATGACCATTTGGTCTTACATTTAGAAAAAATGTTAACCTTTTGACGATAATGATATTCACATAAAATCGTAAGTAAATACACTCGACTCAGGCTCTTAGCGAGGGAACAATAATTATCGTTAGGCAATGCCGACGGGTCGATCCATATCATGCGAGGGAAATTGGGCAGTCAGTTGGTACCTGACGAAACACTAGATGGGACTTAAGTCATGGCCTCGATTATTCCGATAACAGCTTTGCAAGCTGTTCCATTATAGGTGCAGACCTTACCTTACCTTACCTTAACACAAGGCCTGATATGTTGCCGTCAGAATTTTATATCTTGCAAACTATTCAGTGTACATCTTGACATTTGGAATACCTGTTCTTACATATAATTTAAGAGTACTCACAAAATGGAAATGGAAATTGGGGAATTTTCTGCCCCACCCCACCAAAACTTTACTACGCCATAACATAGTCAAATGAAAAGCTTAATACTTTTTATTTGGTAGAATTATATGTTTGAATATGGTTAATGTGCTGTCCAATTTATAGTAATTATGGTTTAAATAATCGCGTTTAAAAGAAGAAAACAAAACATAAAATAACATGCCAAAAGAAATAACGATTAGGAAAATAACGCCCAAACAACCTATGACTATTTTTACACTTTGATGTAGTAAGACATTACACAATGAAAGATGTCCAGATACAATAAAATACTCCCAGATACAAAGTTTCAATTTTAAATCTTGCCCAGATTACGATTTATTCAACAATTCCTTTTTTAAACCATATACCGGAAATAACCGAATTTCCGCTATATTCCGATGAGAATTTTCAAAATATAATGCCACAAGTGAGCTTTTCGTCCAAAAATATGCCCAGATACAAAGTTTCAATTTCAAATCTTGACCAGATCACCAATTATTCAACAATACCTTTTTTGAACCCTACCGGATAAAACCGGCCGCTATGTTTCGATGAATATTTGTAAAATAAAATGCAATATTTGGATTTTTCAGTCTGTAAACTGTTAGCTCTTTCAATTATCAAAATATCAAAAATGACTAAAGTTTCCGTTTAAAGAATATATACTTGTAAACTGCCAGTATAATAAGGGTAAATCACCCACCTGCAATCTCGCGCACTTTCATAGAAAAGTCTAGATTTACAGAAATATTATTGTTTTACAAGAAGTCTCATACATCCTTGTAAGGGGTGATTTTCCCCCTTTACTTTGATAACTTAAATCTTAAAATATAAGCAAAATTCTCCGATAAAAACCTTAAAAATCCCAAAACAAATCCTAATGAAAAATATTGAAGATCTCAAGAAAAAACTAAAAACTCATACGATGGCCATAAAATTAAATCATTGGAGTGTTTATATATTGATTAAGGTGCACGTATTTGGATAATAGATGCTGCTAATAACCCTCGGTGAGCTGCATGGATAAGAAGTGTGGCTAGTCAAAAGCGTGGGGCCTAGCCATATGCTGGGATACGCCACCGATGTTTAATGATACGTAACATTGTCTCTTATATAGTTGTATATTTGTATATGACTGGTTTCGTCGAACACAAAAAGAAAATTTCCCATTTACACACCAAACGCTGATCTTGTATATATAAGTAAAGGCTTAAAATATTCTCATTAATATTCTAACAAATAACTTAATTATTCATCCTAGATTAAACTTAAGTCTAACGGGCAGTATTATTCTAATATCGTCATAATCTATCAGGTGTTAAAGGTAAGTATAAGCCACCTGATTTGCTGGCAGTTTTAGAATATAAAATGTTAGACATTTAATATAGCAATTGAAATGACTTTTAAAGCAGATTAATTTTTAACACGTTTCATTTCAATTCAATTGATTAAAATGATTCTAGGAAACGTTTTAGTCCTCTAAACTATGTTGGATAACTGAGGGGGTAAAAAAGGCAAATATCACTGAGGCGAAAGTAGTTCCTATCCGAAGCCTACGATAGAACAGGCCTGGACAATAAGGATTTTTAGGGAAATTAAGTGGAGGCCAAAAATGTAAAATCCATTATCTCATTAACGAGAAAAGCTTTTGACTTGTGTTTTTTTTCATTTGAAAGATTACATTAATTACTATTTTAGTCATCTCTAGCATGGCTTCCTTGATATAACACGGCCTGATTCTTTGCTATGCACTTTTCAGTTGAGGTGCTTTGAAATCACACTTTGCTTGGATATTTCAAATCTAAGTCAACCTACTCAAAAGAGGTTCTGTCTTGCAGGTTCAGAAAAAAATGCATTATCGCAAAGGGGGTTTTCAGATACCTTTAAAAAGATAGTCTCTCGTCAACAGATTGTTCCTCGATTATGCAATTCAATTCAATCTGCGTATGTGGGATAATATCATTCGTATCCCCCACTGTGCAAAATTAGAAAACCATAGACCCATAAATGGCTGAGATAAGGAGGGAAATGTTATGAATGAACCAATTCTGCATTACACTTATCAAATTAGTGTGATGCAGAGTTATAACTGTACAAATATTGTGAAAAATATTTCGAAGCAATAAAATACCAATTAAAAGTAAGTTGATGTATGATCTTAAATTGCTATATTATATTCCTTTTATCTACATGGCTCTAGTAATTATTCAAAGATATTAGCACAATACGAATATGCACGAAATCGAGCCTCAGTCAAAAGCGCTTTAGTTGATATTTCTTTTTATATACACAAAAAAGTTTAGAATACATGCATATTGATAAATAAATTGCATAATACACTGTATACGTGCTAATCTAATTTAATTGTTGACTAAATACGATATATTTATTTATTTATTTCGCAGTAAATAGTTTTACATGGATTCGTTGATATAATTCAAAAATTTACTCTTCAGCTAATAGCAAAACCATAAGTTATAAAGTATAAGAGCAGAAACAAATATAATATAATTTATAACAAGTAATAACAAAAAAGAAAAAAAACAAAGACTCCCTCTGTTTTGATGGTTAATTCTTTTCTATATCGATGATGTTCGATTACTTGTTCGATACCATCTATGCAGTAAAGATCAACCGTAGCTTTCTACGACGTAGAATTATTCGATTGAAAGATGTTAATTGGCTGCCAAGAGTCGTTGTTCAAACGCTGCCAACGCTGCCAACAATGGTCGTTTAAACCTTTTTTGGCTATACTATGATGATTATTTTTGTACTTAATCTTTTTCGTCAAAGAAAAAACGATTCAATCGTGTAGATAACTTTTTAGGGAAATATTTGTTGGAATTTGTGCCGTTTGGCAAGTTATAAGCTATTTCTATATATGGTATTATGCAGTGCATTGTTATCCTTGTTCCGATAATGGAACTGAGTTACAAACTGTAACGTACAAATAATTTAATCTGCCATTTTAATCTGGCGCTCAAAGACCGTTTTGAACAGATATCAAAACTAATTTGCCAATTATACATTTTGGATGCATTTTGGGTACTCCCTGCTACTTCATAATGACGTATTTGGTCAAATTTAGGCACAAAAAAGCTACAATCCCTTCTTTATGATATATTATGAGTATTAGAAGCGTGAAACTTGATATTTAGAGGCTATTTGAGAAAAAAATATGACTAGTATAATAAATCGTTAGTATACCCAATATTAGGTATCGTATTAGGTACCCTTTTTCGGAAAACTTGGCCTAAAAATAGTTAATATCTCTTCTTTTTGCTAAAAAATGTGTATAATGCGAGTATAATCATCATCGGTATCAAGATCGGTATCTTTAATCACTTCTTTGATACTTCAAAATAGATTTGAAGAAAAATCATGGCTGTCATTTTTTTCTGAATGAAGTGCTTCACATCAAAAAAGGATTTTTCAGCAAAACATATGACTAAAAACTTACAAATCTTTATAAAAAAATATCACCACCAACATAATGGGTTAGTTGCGAAGATAATGGCATAACTTCTAAGTTATCATTAACATTACACGCATTGACAAAACCCTGGGACCATCAATAAAGTAATTGAGAAAAATCAAAAAATCTAAACAATTATAAAGTTAAATGGTTTATAATATGGATAAATAAAACAAATTTATACATCCATACATTTTGAAATAATTAATCAGGGGTGTTATCTATCTCGAGAGCTTTCAAAGTTTGCTTCATGGAAGTAGGCATATTATCCGTCAATTTCTGTATATTTAGTAAGCCTTCTTTACTGTCCTTTATGCAAAGTCCATCTACAGCACATCTATTGTCCACATTTAATTCACAACTTCTGAGATACTTATTCAACGCTTTAAAAGTATATCCATCTTTAAAGTCGATTTCTTTATGAGTATTTTGACTGATCAACGACATTTCATTCGAATTCCGGAACTCGAAAATATCCCCTCTCGTGCCATTAGCACTTAATGAGGCAGCAAAAGCGCCATCTTCATCATTTCTTCCCTGCACTAACATAATAGTGTTAAATCTTCTTGGCGTGGGTTTTGTCTTTTCTTTTTGGATATTCATTTGTGAGCAGGTATATTCTATGCATTTAGATTTCGAACCCCCTCTGTATGAACGGAACGTTTCAGTTGTGAACGAAAGACTTTTATTGTTGAAAGAGGTGAAGACAGCTGATTTTGTCTTCTGAAGTGCAAACGACGGTGCTGGTGTAAACATTTCTGCAATTTGGTCCTGTCGAACAACAACATTTAAATTTGACTTAAATGATCTTATTCCATCCAATAACAATTTGCGTTGTCCCAATGAAATAGACAATTCCCGCAGGTCTTTATCCTCTAATAATAGAATTGCTGGTAAAATAGTCAATTCCTCTGCAGTAAGAATCTGCACAGTCCTTGAAGTGAGATGAATGGTTTTAGTCCATTTCTCAAAATCAAAAATGTTTTCTTCCATTTTTCTTTATAAGCGAAACAAACTAAATTCTTCCATAATATCTAATTTACTTCGTTCCCTATTTTTCTTCGACGGTAATTAATTTAATTGTGAAATGCAGATATCATTATGTAAGAGGTTCTAAATCATACCACTTATAATTCATTAGAATGTACTCATGAAGCAATGGTATGTTTTTGATCGCTGTCTTTGAACTTATATTAAGTATTGAGTGTATACATTAATCCATTTGGTAAAACAAAACAGTATTGAGTTAGCAAACTCCTTAAACTGTATTCACAGATAACGCCTTTTAGTGTAGTGAAGAAAATGATATAAATGAAATCAACCGCCCATTTTTCTATCTAAAGAATTCAGGATTTAAACGGAATCCTATATAATTTGTTTCATGAAAGGATATTTCTTGATCAGCCGAACCACCATTTCAGTCTAAGACGATTCAAGAATAAATTTAGAATTCTATTATTACTTTACTGATTGAAAAATGAAAATGAAATTATTATTCTTTCCGTGTCATTAGTTATCAAAAGGATTCGCAAATCGAGTGGATTTTTTTGGCATAACCTTTCTTTCATCGTTTGCATCACGAATGAGAACATTTTTAAGCAACCAGACAATGTTTCAGTCATTTTTAAAAAGACTCAACCTGTTGATGAATTGCCAAGAGCTTTTATATCATTTAATTTTTTAATTTCTGGATAGTAAAAAGATGCATTTTGTAAAAAAGTTTAATTAAAAAATTGAGCAAAACTTTTCATTACAAGGACAATATTCTTCAATTATCACTTCTCAAATTTTCACTGAGAATCATAAATTTCCTATTTTTAGAATTGAAGACATATCTCTGAAGTAGGAACCAGAGGTTTTTTATTATCTTCCTCACAGTTTTAACAACTAAGCTTCGATATTTGATACATTGAACATTAATAAGTCACATAAATTTAAGATGAAATATGAAGAAGGACAAAATAAGAGTGCTGCGTCTTTCACTTGACCTGTAAATGTATCTTGTAAATAGTTAATGATCACAAAACAAAAAGGATGTTTTGTGCATGGACTTGTCCATAGTTTTGTGAAATAAGGGTGCCACTTATTTTACTCGTGCTTTTCTTTTGTTTGGTTGCAAAAATGTGCTTAGCGAAACACCAGGACGAATATTAAGTAAAAACAAAGATAACAATAGAATATTCTTTGATTTCAATATATAAATTTGATGTTAGATTAGCAATTTGAACTACATGATCTTTTTCATGAATTATATATATTGAATATTGTACGAGTGTTTTATGTGGTTAAAAGTGAAGAAGAAGAAAGTTGTTTCTCAGAGTAAAAGGACTTTCGTAAATAATAATCAATTCCTTTTTTTTTCAGAATTATCATAACAAAATTATGTTGATAGTGATGTTCATTTTATCCATCTCGAATGCTTCAGTTCAATGTAGTAGTAGAAACCATGTCAGTCATGATGGAGATCTTCTGATGAAAAAGCTTATCATACAACTGTTAAAGAATTACAGTTCTATCGTACGTCCTGTTCAAATTCATGATACTCCTACCAACGTATCAATCGACATCAAGTTATACAGAATCATTCAAGTCCATGACTCGGCAAACCAACTCACAAGTCAATTCTGGATCCAGCAAACGTGGGTAAATGAGTTACTCCGATGGAATCCGAATCATTGGAATGGGATTGCACTAGTACAACTGCATACTTATTTAGTGTGGAAACCTGATATAGTGCTGTATAATAACATTGACGAATCTTTGAGTGAAGCGTCGGCCAAGCGTTCCCCTTATATAACTGTATTTGCAAATGGAACAAATCTATGGAAATATCCTGTCACGTATAATAGCTCATGCAGTGTCGATATTACATTTTTTCCTTTTGATTACCAGAAATGTAAAATGAAGTTTGGTTCTTGGACATATGCAAGTAGACAACTGAAATTATTTGCTTCTGGGACTACTTTAAAGGCAGACGGATACATTAATTCGTCAGAATGGGATCTAGTGAACATCGATAAGAAAACAAACACAGTCACTTATGGGAGTGGGGAATCGTATGATGACATCACGATAACATTGACGATACTTCGAAGTTGGAGGAGTCATATATTCTTTGTTATTGCACCTTGTGTTGTCCTGCTTACCACCACGCTGTTCAGTTTCTCAGTCCCACCAGAGTGCAGTGAACGAATCACAGTCCTAGTCACGAATCTCATTGCGTTTGTCATATTCTTCGATATGACTGCAGAAACGTTACCACAGAATTCCGATTCGTTAGCCATGGTGACTGTCTTCTACAATGTACTACTAGTCGAGTGCAGCATTTCCTTGTTTGTAGCATGCGGAGTCATCATTGTCACTCATAAAGGAGATTCTTCAAATGAAGTACCAAATTGGTTACGTTTATGCCTGTCAAAAGTCTACCGTCATAAATATAAGGCAACAGATTCAAATAGCAAATCATTGCTACCTAGGTTAACCAATATCCTTAAAAAGGAAAAAGTGAAATTACCGCTTCAACTTGCCCCGCTTGATGATCTATCCCACTATTCTTATGCAATCAAGAGTAGTCCATATTCTGAAACACTTGGAAAAATCAATGATATTGAAAAATTTGTATTAAATGATTATAGCCATAGAAAAAATGAGGAGGAAATCTTGGAAAAAATCCACGAGGAAATAGATTGCTTAAAGAAACATTTATCAGATGAAGAAGTTAAAGGTCAGTGTGTCAATGAGTGGAAACTTCTTGCACAGACCTTGGATCTTGTTTACTCGTGTATATTCTGTACTGTTGTTTCCACATCGTCATTCTACATATGGTACGCTTCTTACAAAGAAAGTAGACGACTTCTTGCGAAGTGAAAAGGACATTTAGGCCTATTATGGACCAACGCATAACAATGCCTAGACAAAAGTTCAATGCACAGTACACATTCAATGCTACTTTATGCCAGCTTATTGTTGTGAGAATGTGGGATCGCGTATCACTTTTAAGGGTGATACTAATCACAACAGTGGCTAGTCAAATTCTTACAAGCAGTATCTGCATTCACAATATTTGTTTATCAGGAATTTAGACTTGTATTTGATATTCCTCTAATAGTAAACTTGCTGAATACATCAAAAGAAATAAGTCATAAATAGTCAAAATTTATGGATTCAAATAGCCATTGAATAATCAAACAAAATATATGTTTATCATAATCAACCTCTTCTTTCGTAACCTTACAATAGTATCAACATACTGTTATTGATCATATATGATTATTTCATGGCAATATTGAAGAAAACGAAAACGATCTAAATTCACAAATTCAGGGATGTGTTATAACACATCTCTTTTAAAATGTTTTCTTATGTGCAATATCTAAAAATATTTTATTTAGAAATAATTAACAATGTACAATTTAAATGAACTAATACGTCATTGAAATACTAAACAAAAAGCCGAATAAATTTGTTTGTGCTTTAAACTATCTCGAATGCACTCAGAAAGGGTTTAAATAATACCAAGGGAACGGAAAAATTCCCCAGCTGAAATATTAGATTACATCTAAATTCACCTAAATTCCCCAGGTAAATCTATAATAAGAGCGTAAATTACTGTTAAATTGATAGTATTTTATGATTAATTCCCCGGCTGTAAATTTAATTCCCCGACCGAGAAAATTTCGAGTTGAAACCCAGCACTGATTGTTTGTTTAAGTACTTTGTTTGTAACCGATTCCAGAATGGGAATAATTAGATACAATACCTTTACCCCTAACTCATCTGAGTTGGTGCTAATTAACCACTAGTATTTTACACAAGAAGTAAAAAAGAAGAAATAGCCTGCTTATCGGTTCTGACTTTTTATTTCAAATTACTTATTCACATAAATAATCGAATTTCTAAGCTTATAGTACCTATATAACAGGTGGGACTTATGTCGGGTTATGGTGCAATTTTTGCTATATTTTCAATACATTTTCAACAAAAACAACACGTCGATTATATATTGTTTGGAACACAATGTTTGTAAAGATATAATAATGATTTTGTAACGCATACCAATTTCCACGTGATATCCATGTATTACCATGTAAAATCAGTAACCGATGGTGAATCTTTTTTATTGATGTAATCGATCATGGAGAGTACTAAAACCTTTTACATATACATAATTTCTACGGATTTTAGACGGAAATTGACCCCGTAGAAAACCCGTTTGAGTTAGGGTTAATAATTATTCTTACGACTGCTTGATATCTCAATGACAACATATAAGGCAGAGCAACTACATGGATAATAAAAAATACTGACATGAACATCAAAAACACAAAACACAATAACATCATGTCTTTTTTAATTTCGTTGTCATATTATCAGTGATGTCTCTGAGTTCTTTTGAGCATCTATCAAAGCTGCATTGTAATCGTATTTCTTGACACTTGTATTTTTCATTTTCAGCGTGTAAGCAAGTTCTTGAGCATGATTTTTTATTTAGACACGATGACTTTGCTGCAGCTTTTGCTATAAAAAAATAGGAATCGTTCAATCAACAATTAACAAATACATGAATTATAATGCATGGCTGTAAAAGAATAAAAAAACAATGGGCGGGATACAGTAACTTCATTCAAAAATTATTTTTTCATTCTCAAACTCTACTTTTTCATTAAAGGTACATATTACGCCTGGTCGATTGATGTTTTGAAATTTGTACGTAGGATAATTTGATATTGGAAATTAGGCCATGAAATTTCAAAATAAAGTTCATGGTGCAATATACCTCTAGATACGTTCCGCAAAGCTAACCGTGTTGGTTTACTGTTTATAATGTAATATTTTCCATGGCAATCAAAGTAGTCATTCACACTGCCATATTTCAATCCGTGGAGACGTCGTTGATACGGTACCACGTGGTTGAAACCCTAAATATGATTGACAAGCGTTTAAAGGGGGTCAGCTATGAATTCGAAATTTTGAAATTCTTATAAAAATGAATTAAAGTTTAGTTTTCTTGTATAGAGCATATGTAAGATATCCTTAACCATGGCCACCTAAACACATAGCCTGATATGTTGCCGTCAGAATTTTATATCTAAACTATTAAACGTACAAGCCTTACATTTGGAATATTGGGGAATTGCCCCACCCCACCAAAACTTTACTACTACATAACAGGTTCAAATGAAAAGCTTAATACTTTTTATTTAGTAAAATTTTAGGTTTTAATATGGTTAATAAAGTGTCCAATAGGAAATATGCTTTAGATGATCGGGTTTAAAAGAAGAAAAACTGTAAAAATCGAAAAACAAATCAAAAGAATAACGACCGTCAAAATAACGACCAATTACTTTAAAATGCTTCGTCGTTTGAAAACGTTACGATGTTAGTTAATTTGCCTCATTGTGTTCATAGATCTAGAAGCTGAGTCACTTGCGTCAGTCGCAAGTAAACAGTATCAGACTAGATTAGATAATCCACTACTTCGAATATTCTAGGGTGTAGAATTTAAGATTCTGATAATTTAAAGCAGTAGTGACTCGTAGTAGAGAGAGTGACCAACTGACGCGTTTTTGCGAATCTCTCATATTTCTGGAAAATTGTTAGAATTTAAACAAACTTTTGGATTTTCTCATTTCGTTGTTGTTTGGTTGGCTTTTCTTGAATATACCATTCCAAAATACTTCAAATTGTCAAAAAAACTAGTAGTAACTCGATATTTTACCAATATAGTACTGATTAATTTCGTCCATAATTCTTCATTCTTCACGACATTATTTTCAATATTTTCAATGTTGCCATCGATCGTTGTTGCTAAGCAGATCCACGTGTTTTGGCAAAAGATAACACGGTAGAAGACTAGTTTCTAAAAATATAATAGATTTAAATTAGCCATCAATATCATCTTCAAACACACGATTTATAACGTCAAAGTCCTCTAAAATACTAGATCTGTAATGATTTAAGATAATTTTCAAACGCAAGGCCTTAAATTTATTTTTACATACTAAAATCTAAAATCATTATCTTTACCTTATCCTTCTAGAGAATATTACCATTATACCATTATTACCGTTGATACCAAATTGTATGAACAGAAAGAAAATGAAGAAAATATAAAAAATACACTTTTTAAGCTTTTTTAAATATAAGTATAAGCAGCTGGTTAGGAACTTCTAAGATCCATGAGTCTTTATAGTTTTGTTGGAACATAAACTTATAGTAAGGAACAGTCCAATGGTCGTAATACGCAAAATCATATTTAAACATAAAGGAGTTGCATATAAAAAGGTTTGACCACAATACTTCATTTTTGTTGTAGTTGAACTCATAAATTACCATGCGAAATCAACAATTTGTCTTCAATGTTTGGTAATGCAGATAAATCTAATCTGGTGTAATCTGGTTACCTGTTTGCTTTTTAACAAAAATATTGAAGTATGGATTAAGTAGTGTTATCCAAAAAAAATCCAACCTGGCACATATTAGAAATCAGCTCACAAATTGGACATTGCTAAAGGTCAATTTTTTATAGCTTATCTTCTTACGCACAACGTACATTGACAACCAATTTTTTTTTTTTTTTGTATCTTTTATGATTCTTTTTATTTATTGATCATGTATGTATATCTTAAATGTCTCTTTTTTATCTTACAAGTTTTATTTTCATTTTCTGTTTTATTTTTACGTCCTATAGTTTACAATGTTGCGTAACTAGGAAATTGTCTACAAATCATGAGTAAATTGTTTAGTTGGTGTTTTTAATTATCGTTTTGTGTTTGTCTACTTCAGTAATGTATTGTTTTGATATACTGTACAGAACTTTAATGTAGAAAACCACCTATCTAATTCAGTCTAATTCACTGCAAACGTAAATCAAGTAGTTTCAATTCATTGCTTTTCTTTGTCACAAGATATTTAGATTAGACGTGAATTTTGCAACAGCATGTAAAACTGTTTTTGATGAGGGATTGATATTTTGTGAAGTCATAAGAAACTGATGCTAATCCATTTTTTTAAAGGAAACATCTGACAATGCCTGGTCTGTAATAATCATCCACGTGTTAAAAGAACAACTAAATGTATGTGGTAATTATCATAAAAGAGAATAAATCTAAGAAAAAAATTCGAAAGCACGACGGGTACCTGTCATTCTATCCTCAGTAACCCTAATATAATGACAGCTAGAAAAGAAGAAGGGAGTCACACCACGGGGGACCATTCACTAGATACTACTAGATAAACGAAATTCTGAGTAATTTTTTTAGCACCGTTCATGTTTTTACTGCAAAAATATCGATTCTCGATTCGACTCGATTCGACTCGATTCAGAAACAAATTTCCATCAAACAGATTTTTTAACTAAGTCGCATACTTACTTATTTATACTGAGATTGCTCAGCAGACTCCATCTGCTTAGGATTAATAAGAAGACAACATAAATTCAGGTCTGCTTTGATTTTGTCTGCTTGCTTCAAAGGAGGCAGCAAATCGTCTCTTTAAATACGAGCGATTATTTCAAAAATGAACATGAATAATGTGAACCCATAATTAATTAATAATAAGGATTATAGAACTGTATAAGTCTGCTTCAAATTAAGTTTGTAAGAAACCTTTAGAATTTATGCTGAAGACTGCTGTGCGAGTTTTACTGCAAGCATATAATTCACGGAATAGACCAGCGGCTCAGTGAGCTGAGTGTCAACATGACAGGTAAATATGGGGTCATTTTAGGTATGCTGATTACGAATATAACCGGTAATCGGTGTGAATAGGAAGCTTTTGGCCATTATTCGCCTTAATTAGCCTAATTCTAGTCAATTTTGGTCCATTCTACTATGAAGTGCATTTTCAAAATATTTCATTCTAAATTCGGATTAGATAGCTGAATTTGGAATGAAAAGTAAATGAAAAAAGTATGGTTTTCTATGTTTGAATTTATACTTCCCGAGATAATTGAGATTGAAATTGGCAATATTGGCGAAATTACGCTGATCAATTGATGCAAACGTAGAAAACCATACCAATTT
>JAUKPT010002038.1:0-13938 GCA_032273505.1 Nanomia bijuga | reverse complement strand
TAAATAATAATAAACTGCCCATAAAAATTGCTCTCATTAAAAATGAGTGTCTTCATGAAGACAGTGAAGACACTCCCGATCCGCCACTGGTCATAGTCCAATCCTCTAGGTCAGCAACATGTGAAAGAACCCCTTTCTTCCTTAGTATTAAGTAGCGTTTAAATGGCTCCTCAGCAGTAGAAATTAAAATTTTCCTTTCTTCAAATAAGAGTCTGTGACTTTACTCAGCTTTCTTCTTCATCCAGGTATCATGTCAAATTTATATTTGATTTTAGTCTTTTGATTGATTGAAAAGTATATCATCCTTGTTTCTGATTGACTTCGTGACATTTCAATAAGCAAATTACTTTACTGCTGACACAGATAGATAGTAAAGATAGTAAGGGAAAAATCAAACCCAAATTATAAACATGGAAAAAAAGGAACCAAATATTCAGACGCAATCTTAATATTCATGAAGTAGTTTTTAACCAATCAAAAGGCTGAATTCTTATGCATAGAAGTATGGTTTATCGTTTGATTGGTTGAAAGTTTCACCATCAAGCATCTGATTGGTTCTATGAAAAGATTGTATGAGTTCGTTCTTTAATAAAAAATCAGACAGAGTCATTCTTGATTGAAACAAACATATAACCGATGATGTAATTTTCAACCAATCAATCAGTTAGATTTTCATATTTTAGACACCTACATCATCACTTCACTTCAACCATTTTACCATCATTTACATCTCCATACAAAAATTGTTGCACATGTGATATTTTACCGACCTCTAGATTTTTATTCGTGACAAGAAAGAGTTCTTTTTGTACTTTTTGTGTGTCATTTTTAGTGTAGCTTGTTTTTATGTGATCTGTAAATAGCTGGTTTGTTAATATGATGATGAATTTAGAAAAAAAAATCGAAACCTAATATACTTTATTTTTCTTCGTTTATTTATTTCCCAAAGACCAGGAGGTGATACAATGGACAAATAAATATGTATTCAGCGGCGTCGGTTTGTCAAATATACGACTTGAGGAGACAAAATCAGTTAAGATATTGTATACTACCATCTGGACATTTCAAATACAAAAAAAAACAAAGTCTTGCCATTTTTAACTACATTTTCAAACTACACACTAGTTCACACTTTTTTTATAACCATAAAGAATATATTGAAGACGGAAATTTAAGCATACTGCTATAGCATACCTTGAGCTTGGATACTATAAATCAAGAAAAGAATATAAAACATGAATTACCATGAATTACCATTTATTCCTCCTTGTACCAATCACTTTAAAATGTGTACCGAAATTAGTGATATCTGGTATTTTTTGTCCCATCAATCACTCCTAAAAATATAAATAGTTGTAGAGCCTTCTAAAATCTCTATAAAAATAGTTCTAAGTAAAAAACATCAATACTCTCTAAGCAAAACTCTGTGTTATAGAACGTATATGGTACTGACAGTGTTGTTTTGATGTCTTGGTTCGTTAAAGAAAAGTCATTTACAGTTTGAACAAACATCAAAAAATGTGTTAAATATGTCAGGGGTTCTGAATAGCATTTGCACAATAGGTAGGAAGATTAATTAAAAGAAGAACTCAAAAAGGATACTCATTAAGAACGATTCATTTGTACAGTGCACAATTTCCATTCCCCAATATGGGTATTGGAGTTTGTATTACGTCCCGGTGCCTCGGGACGTAATACAACCGGTATCACCGAGGCACCGGTAGCCACCGGCTAAAAATAACACCCAGCGAGGAAATCCTCGGAAGCAAAATGCATCACCGAGGACTTCCCCGGACAGTTTCACAAACCCCGGTCATAATTATTTTACAAAACCAATTCCTCAGCAAAATATGAATTCCCTCTTCAAACCTATAAACGGTTAAACTTTTAGGTAAATACTTAAGTTGAGTTAGTCCCTCGTTTTCTTCCTCAGCCCAAATTATCTGACAATCCTCGACCTCGGCAAAAATTAGTCTTTTACTCGGCAGAAATAAAAGTGATCAGCGAGGCACTTGGTCGGGATGTTGTATTGTATTTTGAACTTCACAAACTATCCAATTAAGCCAAAATAAAGAAGAAGTAAAAAACCTACAACTCAAAGAAATGCCTTGCTCAGTCAGGTACAGTCTAGATCACGAATGTGTGTTAGGTATTTCTTTTCTATGCACTGTGATCACTTTGATATAACGTTCTGATAGAAATAATGTTTTTGTTTTCAAGAACACTAAAATCTTCCATATAAATATTTAAGAAGATTTTGGCGTTGATTTGCCTTTTTAACGCAATTATCAAATAAATAAAAACCCAAGTAAAAACCCACTACTCAGAACATGTCTCGTTTAGTCAGGTTAAGTCTGGGTCACAAAGGTTTTTTTTGTTGCTTTTTTGTTTATGCACACTTATTCAGAATAAAACTCTTCTGTTTTGGTTCGGTAAATTTGATCAGACAAAGACACAGAAATGTACATATACCATGGTGTCTGGAAAACAATTTCTAGACACCCCGTATAGAGGTTCTTTCCCGGGTCATAAACCTTTTGGCTTCAAAGAAATGGTTACATTTGCTGAATTGATACAGCATTTTGTTATCATGAAATCAAAGATGGTATGACATATTGGTCTAGTCAATTCAATGACGTATTCCCTAAAAGATTGTATTCCACGTGGTCGTTCTGTTTGGATGTAAATCAAGCAGGCACGTACAATAGCTGTTTTATTTTTCTGAACAAACTGCCCCTTTCAGTAATTGAATCTTCGAAAAACCTTATTATTCCATGTTTGAGGAAAACTTCACTCAATTATTACGATTACCTCTCTTCAATTTTTAATTACATCCTAAATGTTGAAGACTAGCCTCCCTGAAATTAAGGGAAGGCAGGAAAGGGCGAGCCTGGGTCACGGTAATGAGAAACGTTAAACCTAAACAATGCCCAGATATTGGTAAGATCATGCTCCCTATGAAGATTCTTCGAGGACAAACCTGTGCCTGGAGGGGGGTCGGTAAAGACTTGACCCAGAGTTAACATTAGTTGCTCGTATTGAGTCAAAACCTTTTAACAATATGCCTGTTGCACATCTTTGAAATGTTTTGAGCAGGGGCAAACCGAAGAATTTTTCTGACAAGGGTCAGAATTTCAGAATTTATGCGAAGAATTTCAATGAAAATTCAAATAAGTTAAAGGTAAAATGAGAAATGTTAGAATCCGACTATTGCTTGAGCCCCCTTTGCACCCCTCCACATCCGCCCTCTGGTTTTGAGTATATCATGACATGGAGTAGACCATAACTTCTTAACGGATTAATATAAAAACAAATTTAGTCCAGAATTCTGTCTGGATGTGTCGGTGTGACTATTCATCCTAATGTTGCGTCACGTAAGCGAGATTATACGGCGTTGTTCTCTGCAAAAGTATGCCGAAAAAAAACAAGGGTGAAAATTTGACCTGAAGAGTAAAGAAAAGAAAAAATATATTTTCTAGACACTTTACAATTATTAAAGCATTTTCTAAACATAAATATTTATTGATTTAACGACAATGTGATCAAATGAAGCTTTACTCGAAGCTAAGTGGTGTGGCGACAAGTGTAGCACTAGCGGCATTGTCTAAAAGCTAACAAAACGGCGTTGGTTTCTTCGTGGAGACAAAAAAATACTTAAATGCCCATAATCGATTTTTCTCGTTGTAGACATTGGAAGATAATCAGAGAAAAAATTACACTCACAAAGAATCTAAAGTAGATAGAACAAAAAAAAAATCAGACCCAAAATATCCCTGATAAATCTCGCTGCAGACCCGATCGAAAATAATCATTTTGGGCTAAGAGCAAAGATTTACTTAAAAAAATCACAAACATCGATGTTTGAGAAATAAATAACTAAAGCTTACAAAGCACGAAAAACAAAAAAGCAAAAAATGTAGCTTCAATGATTTTAACCAGTGATAAAAAAATCCATATTTAGTACTTTTTAGCGGCATAGTTATTTCTTAGTGTTTAGGGACAGCAACATTTTATTTTGACCCAAGGTGAAAAAATAATTATTTCACTTGAAAATGCTAGGAGACATTTTTTTATCCTTATTTTGAAGGGATTTCAATTTAGTTCTTTAAACGTGAAATGACATACATCACTTAATTTGGGTCTTGGCTGATTCTATAATAAACTTTCATGATCAACGTTCAAAGCTTAGGTCAGTTTCCTTTAATATTAACCGTTATCCAAGTTGCTTGGATTTGATGAATGATATTCGAAAATGCACGAAAAATCTTGTATTCTTAAATGCACCATTCAACTACGATGTAAAATACTATTGCAACCAAAACCCAGCTTTGATTTTCATCAAATTTGCATTTAAAAATGTGTTTTTCTCGATTCAGAATCGATTCAGAATCGAATCTACATTCAGTCTTCTTGTATTGTATTCAATCTTTGTGATTTCCTTTAAATTGAAAAAATATTTTCTAAGAGTGAAAATTATAAAAACAGTTTAAGTGTTATTTTTGGTTTGAAAAACTTTTTATAGTGATTTTGATAATCTTTTAGGGTTTTGTCAATCATTTCGAATCGAATAGCCTATCATTGGATATATTGTAGCTAAGAGATGATAAAATGAAAGGAAAACATGGATAATGTTAAACGAAATAAGTATAATTTAGTTACTCTTTGAACACAAATCAACATAAGAAAAGTTTGAAATGTCCATATTTACTATCGTCATTTTCCTTGTTTGTGTATCATATGAAGGGAACCTTATATCCGCACAGAAAAATGGACCAGAAATCGACGCAACTCACCTACGTATCTTAGATGAAATGAGACCCGAGTACATTCGCGAGAGCCTTCGTTATTTATCCGAATACCCGCACAACCCTGGTACCGCACGGAACAGGAAGCTTGCAGAGTATGTAGCTGACAGGTGGCGAAACAGTGGATTCGACAAAACTGAGATATACCCTTACAATATCCTAATGTCGTTCCCTGAACAACCGAGTGAAGTATGGCTACACAGTAATGAGACCGTAGACAGAAAGATCATAATCGGAAATGAACCCCCCTTTGACCATACAGAGGAAAAAGGAGTACCGGTATACCCGTATCACGCGTTCTCCCCTAACGGGACCGTAACGGGCGAATATGTATACGCTAATTACGGGCGGGAAGAAGATTTCGATATTTTGCGTAAATTTGGTGTAAACATAACCGGTAAGGTCGTGATAGTGAGATACGGAAAAGGTTTTCGCGGAGGGAAAGTGACTTTAGCTGAAAATTACGGCGCTATCGGTGTGATTATTTATTCGGACCCCGCCGATCACACATACTCTGGGATGGAATACCCGGACGGATGGATGTTGAATGAATTCGGCGTTCAGAGAGGTACCGTAAATAGACTAAGCGGCGACGCTTTATCCGACGGGTATCCATCAAAACCGCATTATTTCCGATATAACATCACTAAGTATTCGGGCAACCCTACAATCCCAACACAACCCATTTCATACGCTACAGCATTTGAAATTTTTAAGAATATGGATAACGATACAGTGCCACTGCCAGTGAGTTTCCAAGGAGGGTTTAACATAACATATTCAGTACAATCAGGCCACGATCGGCAAATAACTTTAAAAGTATCAACTGAACTTGAAACTAGGGAAGCATGGACTGTATGCACAACCCTTTTTGGGCGGGAGCAACCTGACCGGTACGTAATGTTGGGTAACCATAGAGATGCGTGGACGTATGGTGCTGGTGATCCGTCAAGTGGAACAGCAAACATGTTGGAAGTGATTCGCTCCATTGGGAAAATAGTGAACGAAACTGGATGGAGACCAAAAAGGAGTCTAAAGGCATGCAGTTGGGGTGCTGAAGAAGTTGGTGCCCTTGATTCGACGGAGTGGACCGATGAAAATCATCAATTCATCTCGGAGAAGGTTACGGCTTACCTTAACACCGACATCGCGGTTGAAGGTAACTTTACAGTACGTCTAAAAGCTCTAAGATTCATCGGTGACGGTATTTTCAAAGTTGCTAAAGCTATAATTGCACCAGATAACTCAAATAAAACTTTATATGAAGATTGGTTAGAAAAATCAATTACACTGAAAAATAATAATACATTAGAGAATCCATTTTTTTACACACCAGCAGCAGGGAGTGATTACAAAGCCTTTTGGCACACCTACGGCACAACAATAGCAGATTTTAGATACCAATTCAGTAGGGTAGACTATCCTATTCATTCATTGTATAGTCTATACCATACTCGTTATGAAAGTTTCGGGTGGATGGAAAAGTATGTCGATCCAAACTTTAAGTACCACTTAACTATTGCTAAACTCTGGGCTGGTTATCTCATGTTGATGGCCGATACAACCATAATTCCTTTCAATTTGTATGAATACACAGTTCAAGTAGAAGAATTTTTCAACCAATTAGAATTAGAATATAAAGAGCTACTAGATAACCAATCAATTTCATTAGATTTTGCACGACACCGCCTGAGTGCGCTCAACAACAAAACAAAGGCGTTTCAAGAATATGTGCACGATTTGAATTTGAATAAAACGAGTGATTTCGAGTTGCGTTCAGTTAACGATAAAATCATGAAATTTGAACAGAATTTTTTAGTGACGGGAATAACAACAAGGACCTCCTCGAGACACGTGATCTATTCAGGTGCTCCGAACCATTTGAAGGCGACGAAATTTCCTGGAATAACAGAGGCGATTTATTTCGCGGCAACTGACCCTCGTAATGATTGGGACGAAGTGAGGAAACAGATTACACTTTTAGTTTGGTGTTTTGATACAGCAAATACTTCGTTGGATTTGGACGAGTGGTCACATTAAGATTTTTGGTGCTGAATGAGTATACATTCAAAGGAAAGAGAAGAATATAATTGTAAATTACTTTGTGAAATTTCTTTTATAAAATAATCATACGAATATTGGTTGTTTTAATTTGAATGCCTTTTTAACATGTTTCTAGTTTTGTCTGTATTCTGGTTTGAAAATTCAATGAAATATTGTACAACGAACTACTGGAACTAACGAAAGTTCAACTCGAGGTTCACCCGAGATTATCTTAGGCTAGGTTGTATTGTGTTATTTTCTATTGTATCGCCTTTTAAGCACGTTAGTTAGTTCTAGTAGTAAGTGTTTCTACTCCCAGCTCTCTAAAACTCTTGTAAATGAAGATTCCTCCTCGTAAATAATTAGTCCCAGTTATATAAAATTTCAATTTAATTATCTTTATCCAACCAACTATTCTCTGGATAAAAAAATTATGAACTTTTCTAGCGGGCATCAGTCAGATGTCTGGGCGACATATGATAGGCTCCTGCCATAGGTCTGGTGACCACTGGATTGGTTCAAACCATTAGGTCGGACCCGATGAAGACAACTCAGAATGACATGCAAAATGATTGGGATTTTGAGATGTAAGTGAAACCAATAATGGAACTTTGAACACCCATTTTCTATATTTACAAAACATAAGGCATACTTATTGATACTTTAAAATTAAATTTATAAACAGTCATGTATTCACAGTAATAAATAGAAGAAGGTTTTCAAAGCAAGGAACAAACAAATTATTCTTTAAGAGATAAATTCTAAAAGATTTTTTGGTTTTCTCTATACTATGATCAACTCTATTTTTGGGGGAGTCAAAATTACCTGCGGTCTTGGAAAAACCTTTTAAACACGATAAAAAAGAGGAGATTAAATATTACGGAACATAAAATCACTAAAAAACTTTTCGAACTTTTGACTGATTTGCCCCTTGATCAAACACATAATAAAAACTCCTATCAAAATTAATACACCCTGTCTCACAGAAACAGTAAGCGAATAATCTTTTACCGGTACCCAATTTTATAGTGTTCACCGAGACATGGTTAATTCCCACTTTGTCAGCGAAATTGCTAATATTTGCTAATATTTTGACTGAGACAAAATCAATGACCGGGGCAAATCATAATCAAATTTTTGACCGAGACACAGCAGGAAATTGACTGTGAAAATCGAGTGAACTTAAATGCCACAGGGACAGGATTTGTTGACAATGCTCCCAGCAATGAAGGGACTAATGTCTCACTGGGACACTCACTGGGACATATGCCACCGTTGGTGTGAGACACGGTGTATTTATGTTTTATTCAACTTCTAATATTGAATCGTCAGTTTTATGATAGCGGTAGTCTGGTGTCGAAGCTGGGGGGACGCACCACACTTTACCATAAAACTTCACATCTCCTATGAACCAATGTACTGCGCAAGCGCCAGTAATAAGTACGCATCCAACCAATAACAGATAATACGACAAACCTGGTGCCCAGGGCTCTTGTATAAAGGTCACTCCATATAGTATAGATGCAGCTAAGCCGAGTAGAACTGAAGTTGATTCTATAGTTAAAACAGGATATAGAAAAATAGGACGTCTGTTAAATGTTGCCATGAACGAAATTAAGATACTGATTCCAGCAGATATGATTGAGCTTAGGACCAAACAAAGAATTGCTTTGTTAAAGTCAATAGATGCTTCGTTCGAATTTTTTAAGGTCCAAGGAATGCATTGCGTTCTAGCCGCATTCCCTCTAGTTGTTCTATTTTTTATACATTTGTTAAATACACCTCGTGTAATCGTAGTTTTGCTACCATTATGGTTTGGAATCTCTCTCTCCGACCACCAATCAAATGCAAGGGTTAAAGCAACAAGTATACAGCCAGTTGATACAAGGGCCGATGCTATCGCAAGGTATAATTTTCTCGCTGTCTTTTTCATTTTTTCTTTAGCTATCAGAACTATAATGACCTTTTTCTAAACTGCCTGAAATTCAAACATTGATCATTAGTTCGGTTTGGATTACAAAAAAATAAGAATAATAAATTTCCAGCAGGAATAACCGTAAATGTTTCCAACTTTGTGATCTTCGGGTTCAATTTAGATTTTTCCACGGTACCAATTGCATCAATCTTAATCTTACTAATCAAAATTTCTTTTAGTCAAATTGCACCTTAAAAGAGGAATAAAATGATCACGATGAAATTACTGAGAGAAAGATTTCAAAAGTCTTGATACATTTCTAGATTTCTTCATAGCTCCACCATTTTCCAACCGATTACCACAGTTTTCACTTCCTTTCATTTTTTTAAATTTTCCTTTTTACTAGACCAAAGTACTTTACTATAGCTCTTACCTGTCCAAAACTTGGGGTAATTAGTGGGAAAATGGTTGAGTTATCTTAAAGAAATCTAGAAATGTGCCAAAACTTTTGAAATGTTCTTTAGTTGGCTTATTCAAAATATTAAGGAACGAGGAAGATAAAAAATTTGGAACAATCATCTTATCTCAATTTTTTGACCTACCAAATGGCTAAAATTTTGCTGAACTCTGAGACATTTAAAAAATATAAATATGAAAAAAAAGAGCTATGGGTTCTCTTTACTATGAATGAATGTGTCTCCTCCCATAATATATTTAAGCATAAAAAATGGTGGTTATAAATAGCACCTAATTGGATCCATTAAAAATGCCAAATAATCATGCAATGGACTCAAAGACCCAATTTAGGCCATAATCGAATTTAATCAAAAAACAATTAGATAAAAACAATATAAACATTCATGAGGTGTTTATACAAGAGTAAAACTAGAATAACATATAAGCTATCAACTACAAAAGTTCCCTGACGAATTTTCCAAGCTATTAAAACAAAAATCATACAGCTATATTTGTAAAGATGTTTAACAAGATGTAGATAAAACGTACAATTTCTTATCATCACATATCAATAATATCAATATTCTTTCAGTAAAAAATACCTTATTATAGGAATACTTCTTAACAAAATATTTTAAGAGCAATCTAAATTAAACGCTGTTTTATTCTGTAATCAGATTACATGCGAATACTGTGCTCTCCTTCTTTGGTGCTTTTTTGTGTTATAAACCATGGCCAGCTTAAGATAAGGTCCAATATGTCGACGACAGATTTCTAGAACATGGGGTTAGAGAAAGGCATTAAACTCGACATTTTCGACACGTGATCTTTGATGGATTAGTAAACATTTGAGTTAATAAGAAAGGAATTTAACAAAAATTGGGGGAGAAAACGAACCTTAAATAAATTTTTTTCAGAAGGTTACAACATGCCGTAAAATTATTTTTTGTGGACAATTTTCTCAGGATGTAACGATCATCATAAAATAAATCTTATTACAAAATGGCAAGTCTCTATCATTTTTTGTTTATCCGTTATCTAAAAAAAAAGACAATTTCAACTGTTTTTTTTAAGTCAGTATTTAATGGCTACTCGAAATTAATACATCTATCAATGTTACAATTAAAGCATCATTTAGATAAGAACAGTAAAATAGCATAATTGTCGATTAAAAAAGATGTATTATAAGTCGGGTTTCAGGGGGTAACGCGGCTAACGAGTGTAGAGGTTTATAAGTAAAAAGTACACTTTTTTAACGAAATTAATAGAATTTATAAGTAAAGTAGTGTAAGTCTTCATGACACGTCAGCAAAATCTATTGAATTTATAAGTAAATTGAACAGTTTTCTGTAACATGTAACTAGTTTAAAAACTTTGTAAAAAGTGTGCAAAACTGTGGTATTTTAACTGCTATTAAAAAGAAGTAATGAAAAGCATAGATGTATGATATAGTATAATGTTGCAAAAGAATAGAGCCTGCCACACTATGTTAAGTTTAATTGCTCCAGTGTGATAATGGTATGAATATAATTTATTTTTATTAATTTAATGAATCTCTTAACATTGTCTTCTCAACATCGTTGGTTACCGTCTTTTTCTATCAATTTTTATAAACAACCTCGATGTGGAGTGAGAGCAGTAAATGCAAATTCATCAAATATTTTTGATTAAATAGATTTTGAATAATTAACTATGAACATGCCGACTATAAAGTGTTGATTGACATTTTGTAATTCGTGCTCCTTAATTTGCGTTTTTAATTTTTTTACTTATCATCAAAAGAGATAACTTGATCATAAAATGATAGTTATTTTATTCATATTTCTTAAGATTGAATACGATAGCGCCTAAAGTAAAGTTTTGTTATGGGAAAGCGATAAGATGAAATCAGTTCTTGGCAAAAATAAAATACTTAACGACATCTATAAAAGTTGAAATTTTGGGCTGAAACACAACCGACTTATAAGTAGGTTATAATGCTGTTTGACAAGATATATTACATATATATGGACCGTTTAAAAAGCACGTGACAAAAAATATAAAAGCCAATGACTTATTGACTGTAATAGCAAAAAGTACGAAAGGCACATATTTCTCCCAATAATTTTTCCCAAAAAATAAATTCGTCTCCACGTATTTTGGACATACAAGTAAAAACACTGAGCAGCGTGGTTTGATCGCAGCTTGTCCTAAAACTCCCAACTCGATTTTCTGTCGGCAAGATGTATAACCGTGTAAAGAATAGGCTATGGTGCCAAGTATAAAAAAAATCGGAAGTTGCAAACAGGGGTAAAATAGGGAAAACATTTTTTAAAGTGGACTTATGCGTCAAAGTCAGATGTGTTCGCACTAAAAGAATGTACAGTAATAAACACTCCAGATCTGCCACTGCTTTTTCAATGCAATGTGGTCTCTGTTTAGACACTTTTTGTGACACATTTTAATGTTCCAAACCAAGAAAGCACAGTAAAAAGTATGTAAAATCAGGACAGTCCTGTACTTATTATCAATCAAGGATTATGCAAAATCAATAAAGTTGTAGTCATGACCAATATTATTGCCAGAAACAAAATGTCTACACACTTTTCCTCACATGGTAGGAGGATTGACTACAGTTCAATACCCGATAGCACAAAAAATGTCAATACTTCAACTTTGCTGTATTTCCAATTACTCTGAAGAATTGGAGGATAGATAACGTCATTTTGACTTGACAATCATTAGGCTAAGTACGTCGAGTAGCTGACGTAACACTATAGATGTGAAGATGGGACATTACAACGGCCGTATGAGCCAATGGCTCTGTATAAATCATGGACCCCTTAAAGGATGGAGTCTATGGTATGACAGGCCTGTTAGTGCGAACGTGAAACCGATCACGCAAGGCACAAAATTTCAAATTATGGATCGCGTAACGTATTATTTGAACGACGTAAGTGCATACCTTACCTTGCCTTACTTCTTATAATATTCAATACAGGAAAAATTAGTTTATAGCACAATTTGCCGATCGGCGTGTGAGGCCCAGTTTCCTGTGCTAAAGCTCCGCATTCTTATTGGTTCTTATATCATATTTTTGTAAATGTTCTGGCCAGAATCCCCTGGAAGGCTAATATTTCCAGAATATTTACCCTTGCCACAATGTAAACACAGTGACTTGTATTACTTGGTAGTCTTTTGCTTTAAGCTTTGATGGTTAGTTCAATGCCAATTCCTTTAATGGAAATATCCTTGTAAAAAACTTACATATGAAGTTTTATGATATAGCCTTTTCGGTGACTAACAGACTTTTGATAAGATTTTGCTGACGTCAGCATTATCAGGTACTCTCATATAAAAATACTCTATCATACCATATTTGGAGATATTTTGAGAATCACACTTTTAACGTAACAGTAAAACCCCACGAAGAAAAAAAAGATGGATGAATAATAACCACATCTCATTAAACTTCTTAGAGTTTCTTGGTGGTATGGCATCGTTTAAGTATTGGTGGGAAGTAATGCATTGGAAATTAAGGGTTACTTTAGTAGCTTAATTTTGAAGTAACAACTGCGTTCATAAGAAATTGAAGAGTATAAGGTATTTCTTTATTATAGATCGTATTGTTTTAGTAAGAATCATTTTATGCTTTTGCTCTCATATAGCATTTTCAGAGCCTTATTTTGGCGCTGTTAATAATCTAACTCATTTTTGATGACATCAGCAGTTTTTAATTAATTGTTTTAGATAACCTCGCGACAACGTGTTATGACGAAGCGATTTCGGATTTTCTTTATTTTATAGAGGGGGCTCGCCGGTTTTCGGACAATCTAACTTTAGATTGAATTAACCCTAAGCCAATATACATTATATTGGTATACCAAAGATACAACTATTCGTTGGCCTTTATAACCCTTAAACATCATTAATATATATTTACGCGATTTTAGTACATGGCTTTTTTTTTCCAAGGATACTCGGATAGCGTCTCCGTTATCCGGACAAAATTGATTTACGCCAAAACACAATGGTATTACCTTTAAATGATTTATTCTTTATAAAAACAAATATGTGAAGCATTATTTTACATATGATATCTAAAACAACTAACAAACACAACAATTTTCGTCCAGATGGAGACTGGAAAACATATGGATCGATAAGCATAGAAGAATGTATGATAATTTTTAAAACTGAGAAAAGTCATGGCCTACTTTAACTATAGAAAATTAAGAAGGCTATGGAAAAGTATCTTTATTTAAAAACACATTATGCACTTACTCGTTTGAAATTTCTGTGGTTCTATTTAACGTTCTATTTAAAGGTTTAACCAACGTCGTGAAGTAAGGAAAGGTTACTGTCCTGTACAATCAACATTAGGGCAATAACCTATACATTAACAAAATCTATGTTTACTGTTTTGATCTCTCTTAGTAAACGGCAAATGAAAGTTCATATTGAGTTTTATCCCATATTTATGGTAGAAAGGCTCGTCAGAAAGTAACTGAATGCCATACTAAAATTTACCATTTCATCAAAAATAAAGAAGAAAATAAAGAAGAAAATAAAGAAGAAAATGTTTCAATACTTCCTTCTATTATTATTTTGGCTTTAATTACCTTAACATCAAGAATTTAATTCAGAATAATGAATAATTGTTCTTTTGTTAAAAATCATCATTTTAAATTCATTAGAGAGCTAGAAAATCACTTCAATAAGAACCAAAGTTGCCTTATT
>JAUKPT010002037.1:0-13940 GCA_032273505.1 Nanomia bijuga | reverse complement strand
TATTGAATTTAACCAATAAGCTCCCCGATGATGTTATTTCTAACCAATCAAACGGCTAAAATAGCCAAAATTTGGCGACATTTCCTAAGTTAATCAAACATACATGTGTTTGCAAGATTTCACATCAATCAAATATCTCCAATTAAAGCCTTACCAACTGTCAACAATGTGACTGTAACGTATGTATCTTAGCATGTTGCACACGAAGGCCGCTTGTTTGTTGTTAGTTGAACGAGACATATTAAAGAGATTTGAGGTGATTTCTAACGGCTTAGAAGGTAAATATAAGGGCGGGGAATGAACTCGTCAACACGTCAATAAAATATGTATGTCAAATAGAAATTGCAACTGGTTGATTCGTTTAACGACGTCCAGTGATTGTTTACAAATTATCGGTCAGTTTTACCGATTGATTGGTTCAAAATTACATCATCAAGAACATGATTGGTTATTTGGAATCATTATCGTGATTTTGAGTTTGGAAAAAAGTACTATTTGTGACATTTTTTAAATAACCAATAAGATTTTTGATGACGTAATTTTAAACCAATCAAATGGCAAATTTACCGATAATTTGTAGACAATCCCTAAGGGTGAGGATAAGATATGCTGAAACAGTCTTGCAAAGCTGCTATCGAACTAGTCGAGGAAATGACCTAAGTCGCACCTCATATGTACCTCGTTGTTGGCAGAACAACCTTTTCTGGGGCAAGGGGAGCGTATGCTTGAATAGGGTGGATATAATAGTGAAATTTGTACCCTTTTGCCTTTTGTGGTACAAATCACGAATATATTAAGTATTTTAGGTTGGAAACGCAAATAAGGGTAGCAACCCCCTTCACCCTTGACCCCCTTTTGCCCGAGTACCCAAAATAATTCTGAAATCTTCGATTTTAATTAAAGTATGCCATGTGACCCCTCATTCGAAAGATCATTTAGTACTATATCAATTTCTGTATTAAAAGATGTGAAAGGAATACGTATGGTTTCAAATGTACATATGCAAGATTATTTTCGTACATACAGTACAAATTCATTACACTAAATATTTCAATTTTTTTACAAAGTTATCAAACGTTTCCTTAATAATTGTCACTTGTTCTTTTGTTTCCTGGGGAAAGGGGGAGCGTACGCATGAAGGATGGAGATAATGTTCTCAGGTCTCGTCGTTAAGTTGATGCAAATACAATTACTATTATTCTTCCTTGCCAATAAGTTTTTGACATTTTAGCCCCCCTCGTTTATTAGAGAGCAGAGAGTACATTAGTGTGATTGCGGTTACAAAGAAAGGGAGAGTGGGGATTACATTTTGACGAATTGGTGCTTGCGTACTATGAGAATAGCTCTCCGGAAAGAGGGGGCGGGTGTACATTCAACTTACTAATAATAAACTCCTTTGCGGCAATCATTCCTGGAAAACAAATTGAAAACAAATTGAACAATGCCACATTGAAAAATCTCCTTATAAAGTAACTCATTTCAACAAATAAGAACTTTTTGAAAAATACTTTAAAAGAAGGGGTACATTGTTTTAACTTCTTTGTTGTCTAGAGAGGGGGGTGGGGGGCCCTTCTAGAAACTATGAATAAATCAAAGAAAAAACTTTTTGTTAATTTGATTGATAAATTTCTTCTACACAAAACCACTCATTACTTCTTTCTTTGTTCTCCTTAAAAGCCAACGGTAAATATTATGGGCAACAGCGGGGGTGAAAAATAGGGAAGAAATAAGCGATTTCTATTCTCGTGCACCCTAAAACAGAGAGGAAATAAGCAATTTCTATTGTTTCACACCCTAAAACAGGGAACAAATAAGCAAAATAGAAAAATGATGCGGTAAAGAATGAGATTTTTGGGCCAAAATATTTACCGGCGCGTAAAATGTGCAGCAAAGAAGAAGAAGGTACAAAGATATTTTCTATTTTTTTAACTACTACTACTTTCAAAATATTATTAAATATATAACAATTTATATTTTTGTGAAAAAATTTACAGAATAAAATAAAAATAAATATTCAATTTATTTCAAACGCAATGAAATTTTTATTTATTAAAATACCAATACGAAAAAAGTGCGCATGTCGTGGGAATTTGGAAATATTTGGCATTAAAACGGGGTTTCAAAATTAAAACGAATTGTTTATTATGTTTTTTAGAACACCAAAGTTTTTCTTTAGGGGTTATGGTATATATGAAGCCATGTATTAAAAGAGCAACATGAGGCAAGAAAAGAACCGGTAAAAATGCTTGTCACTTGTTGAAGTCTCTTTTTTCAGGATTACCACACGAAAATAAACCCATCAAAACTTAAAGGTCAGAAACTTTCGCAGCCAGAAACTTTCACGGATCGGCCTAACCTCGAAATTATCGCATTTCGTGGGAATAAACTTTCGCGGATGACCAAATTTAAGATATTTTGCGGGTATAAACTTTTGCGGATAGAGGATTTTCGAAAAAATAGCAGACATGAACTTTTTCAGGAGAAGGAAGAAATGTTCGTTTTTTTCTCATTTTTCAACATATCTGTGTAACTACATATATCCCCTACATATATCTTCACACGAAAAAAGTAAAATTTTGAATAAAGTGAAAATTTCGCTGGATTAAAGTTTCGCAGACAATTATTTTGCGGAAACAAACTTTCGCAGTTGACGAATTTTGCGGAATCAACTTTCGCGGAAAAGCCCAAAAACAGCGAAACCGCAAAAGTTTCTGGCAGCAAAAGTTTCTGACCTTACAGTACCTATTCTCCTTAAAAATTAGGAAACCTATTTATAAAATAACCCAATTTATTAAGAGTTTTTACAGTAGGTATTAAACCTTGCAATTGACATTTTTTGCAGTATCGTACCTTAATGATGTGTTTCAACTACCGTAAAATAATTAACTCATTGAAAATTAGGAGAACCATTCACTTGAATCTAAAATCATGACTTTTTTCAGATATCAGGAAAAATTATAAAATCGTGACAACTGGCAATGCTATTTTTGGCTGTAGTACGTAAGACATTAAAGCCTTTTGATGCCGATGTGTTGAAAGAGTCTTGGATCAACTATATTAGCAAATATGGCACTTCCATTCTATTTAAAGGAATATTCCTGTGGGAAAATGGAGGGTGAAAAAGTCTTGCTAGTTTCACAAATTTAATAATGATTAATATTAGCTATTACAAAATTTCAAAGCACCATGAGCCGCCATTTTTACTTCCACGTTTAAAATCACGGTAAACGCAACGGTCGAGAGAAAATATTATCTCGAGAAAAATAATTCTAATATGATAAAAGGATTGAATTTAACTGAATTTGATGAGTCGGTATGAACTCTGTCTGTTCGTTCTTTATAAAAAAGGTCCATAATTCCATCTATGTTCTGGTTTGTTCATCAACGAATGTCATTTTAAAAAGTTGTTGGCTAAACAAAATACTTTATTTCCATTTACTTTATTGTCAGAAATATCCGCGTTCAGAAATTTTCGTAAATTGGTCCACTCTCACAGTTCGCAGGAATTGTCAAAAAGTTACCTGAGCATTAGGTGATCAAACATGGAATTATTTCGCGAGCATTTAATTTCACGAATTGGAAGCCCATTAGCGAAATGTGTTTTTACAAATGTAAGGTATATTTTTTTAAGAGAAGAGGTTCTAACCTCGGGCGAATTCATCCGGCAAAAAATGAGTGCCAGCCTTCGGCGAGAATTCCCGTTCGCCGGGTAAAAACTGAACCTCTGATCGATGAATAAGAACACTTCTCTCTGTATCGCATCGCTCCGTTGAACCACGTTCATCCTCCATACGTTGGAATCAGATGATCAATTCATTCGCCGACCGAAAGAGATTGTTGCCAAATGTCATTGTAACCGTTTGATTGGTTAGAAATTACATCATCAACCTTTTTCCACCTTTTGATTGGTTAGAAATTACGGCATTCGGAAGCTCATTGGTTCAATTAAAAATGTCACAATTTGTTTAAATCAAAAGTTATAAAAACGCTTCTACATGAACCAATCATTATCTTAATGATGTGATTTACAACCAATTAAAAGATTGAATTAACCATTATTTGGCGCTAACCGAAACGAAACGTTTTGAACACGACGCCGCATAGCCCCATCGGAATAATAGGAATTTTGTAAATTGTTGGATACCAACCTTAAAATTGCGCGTTGTCAACAACACTTCAATTCACTTAGCAACTAATGCTCAGAGCTCCCATTTATCCCATTGACAATTTGAGTTGTCGCTGTTGTGTTTTGAATAGTATTCTGGGTAATATTCGGTGAAGTATTCTGGGTAATACTTGGAGAAGTAATCTGGGTACAAGTTATTTGACTTGTTGGGGCTTCTAGTAACGAAGCTCGTTCACTCGTTGAGTTCCCGGGGGTCTGGTGACGAAGTTTCATATTTTCATGATATAAAGCATCATTTAATTGTGTTAGTTCAAGCACCTGTTTGCGCAGTTTGATTAATTTATGTTTTAATTGTTCATTCAGCTCGATCGGATTGACTAGAGCAGCTGCCGGTAGAGTCAATATACTTCCACTCATTGCACTATATGACCGTTTGCCGAGCGATATACTGACGGTACCGAGACCTGCTACATCGGCGGCGGCGGCCGCAGCTGCTCCGAGACTTGCCGTACTCATAACGTGCGAGTACCGACATTTATTCCCACGGCCGCAGAGTCCTTTCAAGTAATCCCGACAAATATCGGGTGCGCTCGGGTCCACGCATTCGACGCTGTCGGGTTTCGTCGGCATGATTCCCGTGCGTCGGTATTCTTCATGCTCAGCCTCGGTTAGATGCAGGTATTTACATTTCGTGCGTAGACATTTCGCGTTCTGGTAATCCTTGCAGACTTTTGAACGAATGCTATCACGTAGACCGATATCGTGTTTGTATTTGCAGCCGTCACGTCCACAGCGGCCGTTCAAATAATCCCGACATAATTCGTCGGATTTTGTGTCGGTAGATTTTGGCGGCGTAGATAAATTTGTCGGCGTTGTTTCTGCTATCGTCATAAATGGAGCCACCGCATGTTCAAGGCCAGGTGGTGTTACGGAAGCCATCGCTTTTATCTCGGTATTATTATTATTATTTAGCCGTATTAGTTCTGCTTGTTGAGCCATCGCCGTGTCATAGCGCACAGGTGCAGAGCCGATGGTTGCGCCTTGTACGGCCACCAGTTCCGTCTGTTGGTATGTTTGTTCGTCGCCATTAGTCGCTCCTGGCAACGGCTTCCATTGGTAGTTTTGATTGTCAACCGTCGTGGTCATTCTTCCCTCGATTAAATTTTATGTTGTGTGTGGTGTGTCAACGTTCGCGCGTGTGTGTTTCTATGGTAAACCTAAATGTAAACAAAGGTTAACGCGTGATTATTATGACGAGAAGCAATGAGATGTAAACAGAGACTTAAAAGTGTATTAGCATGTGTTTTCCGCATTAGCGAAGGGTGTGCCAGACGAATGTCAAGCCAAGAGCAAGTTGTTAACGAGCATAGAGACAGTATTACGTTTATTATTAATTTTGTTTCATATTTGTAAAACTTTACTATTTTTTGCTTTATTGGGAAATATGTAAATTGCTTACATACGATCGATAAATTTCGATACAAAAACTCGTAAAAATCAACCATAGCGAAACCAACATTTTTACGAGTGTAGCGGCATGAAGCTAACTGCATAAGCGCATTGTGCATCTTACATTCAATCCGAAAAGCGTGGTAAATTAATCGACAGATGGATCATCCGGGTCGAGGGGTCAATCACTTTTTGGAAAGATTTCTGTGAAAACAATAGGATTT
This sequence comes from Nanomia bijuga, assembly GCA_032273505.1. Taxonomy (NCBI): domain Eukaryota; kingdom Metazoa; phylum Cnidaria; class Hydrozoa; order Siphonophorae; family Agalmatidae; genus Nanomia; species Nanomia bijuga. Next base: position 8,141 of record JAUKPT010002037.1, on the reverse strand, counting down.
CTGACAAAAGGCATTAGTTCAAAATTTACATTCCACTTTACTCTGCATGATTTGAAACAGGTTTCTGCTTATACTATCCACAGAACATGCTTTTCTAAAGCATTAAGTCCTTATTTTAATTCCATAAATTTACACTTTTTTCTGATAAAAAGCATTAATTAACAGTTTTAAGCTCATAACTTATTTTTTCTAAAAGTGGACTTAATGCTTTTTGTCAAAGCAGTGTAAATCTAAGTTGAAAACAATATAATTCTTGGGGATAGTGTACGAGACTTCTGGTAAGTGTTTTGCCCTTCGGCCCGCATGCTATTTAGCCCTTCACCATGATGATATCCGAATTTGATTCACTCGTAAAACATCCCCCCATATTAGGGGGTAGTCTATAGAATTATGACAAATGCAACCGTTTAATTGGTTTGAAATTACATCATTAAGAATCTGATTACTTTATCGAAAATTATTTTCATTATTTTTCGCTTTAACAAAACACCAAAATTATGACATTTTGCAATGAACCAATCAGATTCTTGATGAATAAATTTTCTACCAATCAAACGATTCACAAGCCTGTCAGTAAGAAATATGTACGCGATCGATTACACGATCGCGCACAGGGCTTGCGCACACTTTTACGCGATCCAAAAGTTGAAATTCCGTACCTTGCGTTATCGGTTCCACGATCGCGCTGAAGAATTTTGCGCGATCGTTGCGCGATCGCGATCGACTAGATCGCGATGCTCTGACAGGCATAAAACAAGTCTTAACAAATCTGATCTTAAACGAAAGTTTGTTGTAACACGACGAAAAAAGAAAACAAAATGAAAGGCAGGACCATAAAGACATTAGAAAATTATGTTCAGGATAGAAGATCAGTTGGTGCATTTTATAGAGGCACTTACGAATAGGAAAGATATGGTTGCCTCAGCTTCCCGTCCACTTACAAGCGAGAGAAAAAGAAGAGGTTAGAAGTATGTAGTAAGAAGCGTGCGTGGGATTATTTTTCAGGATAACATGTAAAGCACACATATTGTCTTTTCAAATAATTTAAGTAACTAGACTATATGTTGTTACAGTTGAGTCAAAACATGAATTTAAGTTCTAACAATCGATTTCAACTTTGATATAAAATTCGGAGAATTCTCATGACATCTGCGCATTTAGCGTCCAATATGAAATTCTGACTTGCACACAAACGTCTAACCGTTTGGAAGTCGATCCAGGTCCGTATCCATATCTTGTGTAAAAGTGATTCATTCCAAAATGATTTATTGCAAAACATTTTTTCACAATTTTCATTCATTCTTACATAGACTTATAGATTGAGCTTTATTGCAAAATAGCGCAATTTGATTGGTAAGGGACCTGTCATTTTTGATGTTTTGATCTACTCACCCAACACTAAAAATTTTATCCATAACAAAAAAATGTTAGCCTAGTAGTTCATAATCAAAATATTCATCTTAAAAGTTTTAATATCATAAGTTGACATTACACGCAAAGAAAGAGGCAATAATTAGTTGCTAAATAATGTAAAACAATTGAAAGAATATTAGTTAGTACTAATGAAAGACAAAAATGTACAAAAGAAGTTGATTCACTAGAATAGTTTAATTACTCAGGAGGTGAGGGACATAACAATTTATACAACATTTAACGTAATCCTTTGTCGAATGTTTCGCACCACAATGGATCACTGGTCAATGGTCTTAGATTTATAACTTTTATAAGAACTTATATTTTAGTAGGAATACGAAGGAAAGCTGCTCGTAAAAAATAAACTTAATTGAAAATTAAATTGCTTTAATAATACTTTTTGTTATCCAATATCCCTGATATTATTCGCGTTTATCGAATGCATGAACGTCTTGTTCAAATCAAAGATCTGTGGCGGGTAAATTAAATATATATCAATAAATATCATGCCTTTTCAGCAAGGATGCTACTTAGCAGCTGATTACTATTCCTACGCAAGTTTTCCACACCTAATGCACACAATTTACTGCTTGGTAAACTAAGCTTTATCACCACATTTAAATTGCAAAGAAGCTAATGCATTGTTACGTTTATTTGCTTTACAATAGTCTCTCTTAAAAACCATAACGACCATGAAAAGACTACTAACTAGACATTTACTAAATAAACTAACACAATGGAAATGATTATTATTTCCCCAGGGAATTCTGACGACGATGAAATAGTTGATTCCTCTGATGAAGAGGAAGAATATGATGGTGATGAAGAACAAGATGATGATGATGATCTGTATATCATGGAATATGAAAATGAAAACACGATACATTATAGAAGCAATGAACACGAGGAAACAAACAAAGAGAACGATACCAATACATTACCTAGCCAGAGAATATCACTTGATAAGCTCACAGATATATTTATCAACGAAATATCTAGGCTAACAACTTGTGAAGAAGAGAGCGATTTACCCAAATTTAACTCGGAGCTTCACTGCAGAATCAAAAACGAACAGTTCGAGCATCAATGCCCATTCAAGAGCTGTGAAAATGGTTACATTACTGAAAACCGGCTCGTGAAACATTTACAAGAGATACACGGAGATAAAATTGAATTCAAGTGTCAAGAATGTGCGATGATTTTCAAATCAAAATACAAACTGGACGATCATATGGTGGACCACCGTAAATTCAATGTCCCATGTCAGTTCTGCCGAAGTAATTTTGAAGATAATGCCAGCTTTAATAAGCATATAGACGCTTGTATGGTAGACCATTCAACAAAAGACCTGAAAGATAAACTTGTGATCAGTAACTATTTCATTAGAGGGAATAATAACAAAGCTGAAAGGCATTGCTCCGTGATAAAGACTTCTCATGAGCAGCTGCAGCAGAAGTACTACGAGTGTCATCTTTGCAGACCTTCAAAAAAGTTTCATCAGAAAGGACTTTTAACGAGACATATTAAAAATTACCATTCTGGAGAGCAATCATTCACCTGCATTCGCTGTCGGAATAGGTTTCCGACCAGATATCAATGGCATAGGCATAAGTTTAGGTGCTCTCGATAGCAATGATGCTGCAGGGTCGTTTATTGTGGTAGTGTTAATATTTAAGTTTATTTTCTAAGAATTGAAGAAAATGCATATTATCAAGTAAATTTCTTGGATAATCCAATTGCTTTTGTTGCACAGGGTCTTTAACAATAGAAAATATGCGCCCGCTCTGCTATTTATGTGAATATTGAAGATGTTAGATCATATTATATTGTTTATCAGCATCTAAATACAGTTTGTTCAGTACTTACATTGATGGCCAAATCATTAGTAAGTTTCTAATTTCTTGATCAAATTTGATTGGTCGACGAACTGACTTTTCTAATTTAAAAAATGTTAGGAAAAATGAAAAAATGTTAGTAAACTAGCTCAAAAAATTGAATTAGTTTTTAGCTTTATTTCTAACATTTAAAAGTTTCCTAAGAGATATAACTTCAGTTGAATGAAACATGCTGCAGATCAAATTCCAATACATTGTTTCTTAGAGAAGTAGAAGATACTAGTAATTTTTGATAAATTCAATTTAAAAGCAATCGCTTAATTAGAAGACATTAGGTATAACTTCAGTTTCTTTTAAGAAGGCATTTGATGAAAACAAAGTTAATAGGTTGTTACAATTATTTATTGCATCAGGTGTTACTTCATCCGTTGGTTGTATTAAAACGGGCTGAATTATGGAGGACTTGAGGAGCGATTTGCATGTTCATTGTACCTACTGTTGCAAATTTATCTGTTTAGATAACGTGTTTTTTTGCTATTAGCAATTCAATATAATTGTAGAGTACGTCGCATTCGCTTCTGTCAGATAGTGATCCCCATTCATTCATAAAGCTTTTTTCGGCGTCCTCAGTAGAATAACTTTAAATGGCTATCTTTGCAATGTAAATTTGAAAACGGTTTTCATTTTTTTAAAAGAAATTGCTTGTAAAGGAAGTGAGAACAATTTTCGATATAAAAATAGCACTTCAATGTTCCTTATACTAATAACAGTTTGAAAAATATTTTTTAAGCGTCACCTCGCTACACTTTAACCTTATTCCACTGGGGTGGGATGCTATTGATTTTCATTTCTGAATGAGTCATTCAGATTTGTGATGATGTAAAATTCAATCAATCAATAATCTAAATTAGACAAAGTTTTGAGATGATTCCTTATTTACATGACATAGCAAGAGAAGAACTTCAAAAACATCGTATTTTCACATTTTCATCCTAAAATTTCTTGCACTGATACGATTGGTTTAAACTATCAAATACATGCATCGTATTACAATCTTACTTGGATACTAAATGGTTAGAAGCAAACATCGAAAATCAAGATTCCTTTCTCCTGAACAATAACATCAAAAAGAAGATTTATTTTCCTTCTTTTAGTATGAATATGACATTAAAATGCAATTTGTGTTAACGATTAAAATTTTCCTTTCAGCAATACCTTGTTAATAAAATCTTTCAAATGGTGCAGAATAGATTTTTTGCACTCGTCATTTTGTTACTGCAGTAATTCAGTGAATCAAGGTAAAGGGCAAAATCAAATTTATTGAATAAGAGTTTCGTGGAAAAATAAATATCTTGGTTTTTCAAAGATAAAAATACAAGAAAGTTTAATACTAAACTATACTCAAACTGTATTAATGGTTGAAAATTGCATCGTCAAGATCACTTAGAAATCATTAACCATTTTAAGGTTCGACGATACAGCTGCACTTTGTACGAGTTTGTCAAATAGTGGCATTGTAGCTTGAAACAATCAGATACTCGATGATATACTCCTCTACCAATCAATAGTCTAAATTGTTCTGTCCTACAGACAGTCTTTAAACTATTCAGCATATTGGCTGGTAGAAAATAATATGGAAAACCTGATTGGTTCAATTCTGATTGGTTCATTTTTGAGCAACATCAAGTAAAAGGCATTTTTGAAAATGGATGATTCAATTTTTAACTATTTATCGACTAGAAGAGTCATTATTTGGGAATTATTTTGAAATTTAGTCTGAATTTCCTATTTGATTTATTGGAAACTATATCAGCAAGAATTTAATTGGTTAAACTTAAAATGTCGGCAAAGTTTGGCATTTGTTAAGAAAAAAATAATTTTAAAATAAACCAATACACCTATTCGGAAATTCAAATCATTGGTTTGTTTGTTTACCTCCCAAACTACGATTCTGAACTATAACTTTTACTGGCACGTTTCCCGCAATAAAACAAATATTGTGTTAAATTTATAGGTATTTACGCTAATTGTTTTTGGCAATAGGAACGGAATTCTATTCTATTGCGCTAATTGCTGTTTTATCATCTTGTAAGTCATTTGCACATGACGTGCAATACGTTTTTAAAAGCATGTTGATAAAAGTTATTCCTCAGAATCACAACATTTGAATTTCCAAAAAGGTGTATAAATATTAATAATGTTATTTCCAATCAATTAATGGACAAAATATTAGACTCTAAACTCTACAGTTCTGGTAAAATTATCTTTAATAATAAAATTTATCAACTTACTCGAAGAAGCAAAAAATTACTCCATGTATGAGCATTCAGATTTTGATTTCAGCTTTCATGTCGACTCGAGGCGCAACAAAAGCAGTGTATCAACTGAAATCCAATCGTCCAATCAAATCCTTCAAATAGTACAAAGCACGTTAATTATCATCTTTAATACGATGCTTCTCATTCTACTCCTAAAGCGCACCCTACTGCGTCGTAAGAAGTCGTTCCAGTTTTTCCTCAACTTGCAGCTAATTCACATCCTTCTCGGGACCATTTCGATTCTATCGATATTCTTTCGTGTATTTAACGATCATATCATCAACAACGGGATTTTACTCGCAATGTTCTCAAGTCTCATGATCACGACCGCTGATCGCTTTATCGCCATCAAATATCCATTCTTTCATAATTCAATAACGAGTAAAGTCGTTGTTATTGTCGTTATGACGTCATGGATGCCGACAATTATATTTCTTGTTGTGACGAGCGCAGTCGGTGGGATTACGTCACAAAATTTGAAAGTCGTGCATGTTATTATGATAGCATCGGCATCAACTGTTCTCGCAGTGTCGAATATATTGGTTTACATAGTAGCTAAAAAGCATGAACAGTTTCTAAAAGAGAATTCGGCTAACCGTAAACAAACCGAGAAAAGCACGTTGAAAGCAACATACGTTTGTCTCTGTATTGTGCTAAGTTTCATCGTATTTTGGCTGCCATATTGTATCCATGACATCTTGGAGCTGATTGGTTCGCTAGATGGTGGAAGTGGATTCGACATAATAGTGGAACAAATTGCGTTGTTTAATTCACTTATTGATCCAATTCTGTTTGTTTGCTTATCCAAACTTGTTCGTAAGGAAATAAGTCATATAGTTCAATTAGTGAGACGAATTGTTTGTAGAGATGAAGAATCTTTTAGCACAGAACTCGTTCGAGTTACGCGAATCATTCCAACATGAAAAAGATGTATTGCAGTAAACCGAGACCATTTCTTCAATCTTAACACAGAACATCCATGACCATTTCTTGTTTTTAACTAGATACCAACACACAGAGTCATGAAGTGAAACTTTCACTTCTATCCAGAATCTTCAAATGGTTCCTCAAATATCACATATTCAAAACCTTCCTCAAAAAAGAGTGAACGATTTACCAAAACAGCCGATTGACTGTTTCCGCTCTTGGTGTCAAATACCAAGAACGACCTTTGGAATAACGATTCATAGACTTTTCACGGATAGTATCAGCTAAATTAATTGCATTATCATTCCAATCATTGACTGCTTTCCATCGTCTAAAATGATGGAAAGCCCTCCTCTTTTTTGATTTTCAGGGTTAATTAAAACATTTCCTTTGACATTTGATCACTTAACTTGGTAACATATTAAATGAACCCGGATGTAATTCATTGATTTCATGAACGTCACACAATCTAACACCCATCAACTCCAAACGCCACATTGACGCCCATCCACTCCAAACGCCATATTGAAGTTATAAAGATAAAACGGCTGTTTGACTGGTCTTTAACAGAAAATGAAATCAAAGATAAATCAGAAAAAGAAGAATGGAGATGTTATGCTACCTCCCTTACCTATAGACCTATTTCAAGGAACGTCATTTACTTATAAATTGCCACCCAAACTGTGTTAAAGATTTGTTTCTGCTGATAGTAATTTGCAAATCAACTATAAAAATGGGGTGGCAACTAGGGCAATGCCCCACTTTTAAGAGATTATAGCCACTTTATTTAAAAGCTCAGTCCAACATCTATATTTTTCAAAATCTTTTTCATGTTATTTTATATACCTACTAAGGTCACCTTGCTCTTCTCTAATTGCTGTGTGATTTTTATGAACTGTCAGGAAAATCGCTTAAAAAATCGATTAAAATTCAAGCAAATTTTGACGTAAAAAGTTAATATCGTGTCTTAAGATGCCTAACGGGGGTCAGAATATCAATCTAATGTCAATTATCAATCAATTTTTTTATGATGTCATTTAGCAATCAATCAAATGGCAAATTTACCCATGGTTTGCAGACAATCCCATGAACGTCTGAAAATCGTTGTCTAGACATTTTTAAGACGTGAAGGTCATTGAGTCATTGAGATGAGAGGTGAATATCTCTAGCAAACATGTTATATCATTCGTCGAAATACAGATACTTGGGGGTTAGAATGTCTGGGGGGTCAGAGGGTCAATCTATTAACCTAGTAGAATTGTAAAATATGGGAAAACCATAAATGTATACTGTATAGCTTGAAATTGCCACCCACGTATTTCCTGGAAAATTGCTGAAGTCAAGATCAGAATTGGTTTCAAAATGTCGTCACATTAACAAGTTTATTTCATTTAACTTCAATTTATTCACCGTAAAATTATTTTTACATGGAATTTATATATAAAAAAAATAAAGCAAATAAAAGCTAATTACAATGGTCATAAACTGGATAACAATAAACAATACAATCATACGAAATACAAATTTAATTATATACAATTTTGAACTAACAAATTTTAACAATTGATATGTACCATCTATACAGAAACGTCAGTAGTCATAGTTGGTTAGTAGTATAGAGTCATACCAGATAATCAACAATTAATTT
>JAUKPT010002036.1:0-13943 GCA_032273505.1 Nanomia bijuga | reverse complement strand
AAATTACGTATTAAATGGTGAAAAGTGTTTTTTCACTCGATAAAACCCTCGAACTATTATTTCTCTCGCTGGCGCTCTCGGGTTTTATCTCGTGAAAAAAAGCTTCACTTTTTCACCATTTAATAAATAGTTATTTTTAATTTTTGAAATAATTCTAATTGATAACACCATTGATTCCATAAAATACGTTTTAGATATAGAAAACTTTATTTTGCTATCATGGCTGGTTCGCCATTTGGTCAATGAAAAAGGCTATAAGTAAAATTCACCAATTGCATCCTCTTCTAAGCTGACGAAAGTTATAATTCAATTTTCTCCTAACAAATCTTCTAAAACATTTGTTTATTTGTATATACTATGATTGACATTTCCCATTTTGCAATGAGCTTAATTAAAAACTTTATCTACTATCATAATATCATATGCTACTTGGTTCTGTTGTCTATAAATAATATTAAACTCATATCGAGATTCCCCAGTGTATCTAAGATATAAGTGAACTACCGTCAGCAAACAAACCCATAATTGACATGAAGAAGAACGAAAATAGAATAATTTAAAAGGAAAATAGTTTGCTTAAAAAGTGGAATATAAATCCCAAGTGACGCCATAGAGGAATCGAGCGCTTGGAGTGAAAACACAAATTTAGTGCGAAAAAAATATTTAATGCTGTCGTGACGTCACTTAGTGACAAACGAAAATATCGACACAAATTTCACGGACAATGAGGAAGTGAAAATGTCAAATCAACTTTTTCCTCCTTAGGTCGTCAACACACCAGGTCATTTGAGAATTTTTTTAGGTCAGCCTCTAGCTTTAAGTGTTTGACAAATCGAGTAATTGGAGAAGAAACATCTGGACCCTTAACTGTACCGAGTTCCCATTATGGGAACTAATAAAATTCTGCTTTGTTTTAAATACTGCCCTCTAAAAGCTAGTTCAAATCCTCAAAAGACTGAGATTTGATTTCTTCAAAGACTTTCAGAAAATGTTTCGGATATTGAACTCCATGTAATAGTGACAAGGGCGATCAATTGCTTTGATACGATTGAGAAGGTTCAATTACAGATGCATCAAAAGAGGACTTTTTATCTCCATGATAAAGGAGGGGCCACGGTAACGGTTATCTTCAAGATACATATTGGCCCACTAAATCGATTCAGAGTCAATACTAGTAAAAATACTAGTAAAAAATGTGTTTAATATCTAACAAATGCCAACAGCCTTTCAGCTAAACATGTACACGTTTTTGTTTTGCATCTATGCCAACTTTAATAAGACATGTAATTGCCATGTAATTTGTTATGCCAATGTTCACATAAATCAATGGAGCAAAAACAAGAAATATAAAACAAAAACTATTTCCTTCAGCAAGAAAATCGTGGAAATAAGGTTGTTCACTACTCTCACATGTTATCACAAGCCATTACACCGCATTATTTAATAAGAATTCAATTAATTCAATAGACTCAAAGCTTGTCTAAAATTAAGAACTATCCTTAGAAAAGCTCATACATGCAAAAGCAACAAAAAACGGCTTCGACAGCCATCTGATTTACATAGTGTAAACAGGGTATTAAAATTCTCAACAATCCTCAATTAATACCAACTCTCCCATTTACCTCACTATTACGCAACACTCTATGTGCTGACGTGTCTGTAAGGTAAGCGCAGAGTTATGCGACCTCATCGATTTTCTCAGATTTCTAATATTTCACACACAGTAGTATGTCAACAACAAATAAAGAAATCACACGTCAGTGTACTGTACTAGAAGAGAAGCTCGTGTAACGAATTGCACGAAATAAGTGTGATGGAAGCGTTCAGGATAAAATAAAATGCACGAAAAGTGAAAAAATAGAAAGAAAGATAACTGGATTGTTATCATCGCCGATGATAACTACACTCTTTAAGAGCCTGCAATTCTGCTCATTCAGGGGCTGAACTATAAATTTTCCCGGCCAAGGAATCAAAATTACAGCCAATGAATGGTGCAAAATATTCTATAAATGTAAGTTATATTATTATAACAGTAATTTACGCTCTAATTATATATTCACCTGGGGAATTTAGGTGAATTTAAGTGAAAGAAAAAGACCAGCTGAAGGATTTCCCCGTTCCATAGGTCTTATGGAACCCCTACTCATTCATCGTATCATTGAAGTGCCTCTTACCAAAAAACCCTTCCAGCAAAGAGTTGTAATATTAAGGGATCATCTCAAAAGTTTGTCTAATTTGGACTATTAATTGGTGACATATTAAATCATGAAGATTTTTATCGGTTAAAAAAACAATTTCACCAACAACATTTTCAGTTTTAATAAAACTTCCATTTGTGACATTTTAAAATAATTTTGAACCTATCAATTATTTAAATTGAAAACCTTTTGAGATGATTCCTAAGAGTAGTAGGAAGTAGAAGTTCTTGCACCCTCAGCACAACAGCCTCGACACGATTAGCATGTTACATACCAAGCATATTTGTGTAGGGAGTCAGTGGCCGCGTTTAACAGTGAAAAGCAGTTTGTAACTGCCACCCCATGCTAGATTCATTAGATTAGTTAATGGAGTATGTCGTCATAAATTGGCATTAAGGGAGACGATTCTGAAGAGTCAATATCTATAACTAAAACTTGCAACTACAGCTTAAGATTATAATTCACCAAGTTAATTGAATAACTACTGCAACTAAAATAGTTTTTTAATCTCAGTTATTTTCTATAAATAAACTTGCAACTAAAGAAACACGTTACTATGTGACCAGTCTAAGCAATTCCAATTACACAATATACCTTTTTCTCCCCTATCCTAACATGCATGAATCACCCTCATCCAGTTTTCGAATCAAGGCAAATTTAACCATTTAGATTGGTTGGAAATTACATCAGGAAAATGTTGATTCGTCCCCTTAAAAATGTTATTATTATTTTTAGTTTTAATAGAGCATTGAATTATGCCATGACATTTTGCTTTAGACCGGATATATTCTTGATGTATTATAACTACCAAACAGTTAAATTTTCCATGAATTTAAGAAATCCTTCATACAAAATGACTGCAGGTGTGTAAATAAAAGACGACAACTTGTCCTGCAACAATAGAAACACATTTCGCAAAGGTTTTATGTCTGACACTTAAAATAAAAGTCCAAAATGGCCAGTCCTATGAATCTTTCCCCCTTAAAACACGTTCTCTTAAATCCAAGAGATCAACTTACAGCGATTTCAGCATCTTTATTATTCGATCCTGCGGAGCCTGATTTTAATTGTTCGATTGTTTGAAGATATGTAGCTAACGATTCTTTTGTTTCTTTCAGTTCAGCTTGCATCTTGGTACCACTGTCTTTTACACTTTTATATTCTCGTATCAAAAGGTCTCGCTCTGAAATCGTTTTTTTCAATTTCGTATTCAATTCTGCTAATTCGGTATCATTGTTTGGTTTTGCTGCCTGAAAAAATGGGTTAAAAGAAAATGTTGGGAATCATCTTAATTGATCATATTACCAAGCGAGCGCAATTTTTACCAGCAATAAGCAGATCATGTTTATCGGGCATACAGCAACATCTGTGTCTAGCTATGCGAGCTCCGTCATAATCCACAAAAGAAGTTATATCCAAAGATGATAATTTCAAAATGGTATAAAAATTGTCATGGATATTTCGATAGTTGGCGCTAACCATCATTAATGACTCCTACATTGTCAACAGTCCTTTCATTGTCTCAAACGTTATCATCCCAAACATGAACGTGCACAATGAATGGCGATCGACGCATGCATGCATGGAGAATGAAAGCTTATGTCAGTATGTTTGACAAGATTCTCTACAATCATAATGGAACTGCAAAAGCACACCACAGAGAATTTATTAAATCTTGTCAACCGCAGTACTGCTAAAAGGATGAAATATAAATAAAAAACAAGGGTAAACTAATATTAAGTCGAAAAGATTAAGAATAATTTACCTCTGATTGTTCTCCTAATTTCTTTTCCAACTAAAAAAAAAGAAGAGGAGATATTTTTCATAAAAGATATTCCAACAAACATTCTGTAATAACCATAATTTCCTGTAAGGTACCACAAATAGGAGTGGCAGTACGAAAATACATGACATAAGACCTTTTAGAAGGGAGGTACAGAAAATGTCTCAAAAGGCTATTAAAGTACTAAAATTTTAGCCATTTTTGTGTAAAATCTGTGATTTTATAAGTGAAAATCCAAATGGTGAAAATAATTTGAAAATTTGAAAATCTTTACCACATAAGTGATAACCATGACAGAGAGTCTACTAGCTAGATATCATGATACTAGCTTGGATGACTGTCAGATCATGTTGTTGGAAGCTGAAACTTTAGAAATGAGTGGTGTTCGGTCAAAACAGTGTTAGCAGTAATTTAGTATAAGGGTAATACTGATTTTGACCAAGGGGTGACGTGGTGGTATACCGATTTTTGGCTAAAAGTACTATATGACTAGTATGTTAGTACCGTTCCAACAAACCCTCTGTAACAACCATAATTTACAAGTAAGGTACCACAGATAGAGAAAGAAAAGTTTTAAATAATGAAATAAGTTGTACCTCATCCATTTCTTTTTTTATTCTACTATTTTCTTCTTTTTCTGCCAAAAGTTGTTTTTGTCCGCTACTAAGATTTGCTTCCAACTAAAACAAAGAAAAAATACAGATAAAGTTACTGGCCACTCATATTTTTTTTCTAAAATCTTAGTACATCGCAGTACATTTTTGCAAAATCCTACTACATCGCAGTACGTTTAGCAGAACATATGCCATCCCAGTACATGCAGTAGATCCCGGTACATCCCAGTACGTGTGACCACCCTGCTTGCATGTAGCGAGGAGCTAGAAGTAGGTGTGTGCAGATTATAAAGTTATACGGTGGATGGTACTGAGATTTAATAAAAATCTGTGAAGATGGAAACAGATTGTGACATAAGTAGAATGATTACACTCGACTCAAGTTGATCTGATTTATATAAAGCTCTACGTCGCACAAAATCACACAGTATAGCAAAGAAGGCTTACCGTTGCAAGATTTTCGTGTTCATATCCATGTTTTGATAATAATTGTTTCAATTCTTCATGAGATTTCTTGTTTGCTTCTAATTCAGATTCTTTTTCGCTAACTTTCTTTTGCCATTTTTGTACTTCGGCATCAACACCAGTTTGAAGTCTGCTTAACATCGATTCCTGAGAGAAAAATTTATCATTAAGGATTAATAGGGATAATTAATAAAAAAGAGAAGCAAGGATTTGTTCCTTTTCAATATCATATAATTGTTTTTAAGTTAATGACAGAAAACCATCAAAGTTATGTATGCATGCAGAACTAATTTTCGAAATGTGACGAAAACACATAACTTAATCAACTCATTCGTAACATAACCGTTAAGAAATGTTATTACCCAGACATTTTTCGCAACCAGTTAAGATAGATAAATCTGCTTTTCTGATTGGCAGAAACCTCCTTTGACAAAGGTTAGGATGGAGCCGTCTTGCCCAGAGTTTAGGAAAAAACATTGTTATCAATTCTTGTTTTTCAGAAACAAAGCCAAAACAATGGCATACAATGTAAAAACAAAACACGGTCTTCCGGAAAAAAGAAAGCCCTCAAATTGCCACACACACTTTGTATTTCGGGCTTCCTTTTCCCATGAAGACCTTGAAAACAGTTAGTAATTTGTTATAGCCAACTTACTGTTTCAGAAAGAACGTTCTTAAGGTGAAGATTTTCTTCTTGGCTCTTCTCGATTTCATCTTGACTCTTCTGGATTTCATCTTGGCTAGCTTGCTATAAAAACCAAATCAATAAGATTATTTTGATGAATACTTTGATAATGCACGAGGAACATAACTCTGACAATCTTGGAATAACAGCTAAGTGTCCCATGAAAAAACTGATTGATTCACTTAAAAAAAACATAACTTTGATAACGTCAAGTTACAGCTGTTTTTAAGTAAAAAAAAACAATCAAATTCTTCATGGTAACCATAAATATTAGCAAATTATTGTTAGTTATAAAGTGTTTTGTAAGTGACACGATAGCGCTTTTCTAAAACATGATTGAATGGAGCAATTGGTGTTATCATGAATAATCGTGGCTCATATGTATATTGCTTTGCTATGAGTGGTTTGTAACATGTGCATGGTAAGCTTTAGGAGCCTACTCTACTGTAGTGGAGCCTAAGTATATATTAATGATAAGCAAAAAGGATATTAACTTCAAGAAAACACAAGGAAAATGACTAATGACATGATTTACCATAGCTCTATGTTTGTATGTACCTTATTTGTGTGATATTTCGAACAACGATTTTCAATGATTGCAGTATCGTTTTAACTTTGATGCAGTAGCAGATCTGGAGTGTGTTCAGTGTATTTATGAATACACTCATTTTAGAGGAATCTTGAGTTCCGAAATATGAGTTTCAGGGCGTTAAGCATGATTGATCCACCTATTTGAGGTCCATCACAAGTCTTCTGAGAGAAAAGTAATGAGTGGAATCATTTGTAATTAGCTTTTACATTGTTCTACATATCGTCCCACATTCAGTAGTGAATATTTTAAGCAAATATTTATTTTTTTGAGTAGAAAAATGATAATAGAAGATGAAGACCGAATATCTTTTTCTGGTTATCTGTTTCTGAGCGTTTAGAATGCATCTATCACAAAAACCGAACTATTCGAAACACACCATAAGCTTCTCTGCAAGAGCATTCATTTTTTAAGATACTCAGGAAAATGACCAGATCCGCCACTGCAGTGCACTGTGATGGGTGATGGGTGCAAACATTACAGTGGAACAAGCTCTGTTGATGCCTATCGGAAGGCTCTGGCCTTTTTTCAGGGAAAAATTTATCTTATTTTCCTTATATGATGTCAACCAGAGGGAGATTTGTAAGTTGCGTTTGACCATCTCATATCGAATATTGTCTCCCAAATACAATGTTTCCAATATGGATGTGAGAATGGTAAGCACAACACTACAAAGAAGTAACTGCCGAAAATGGCTAGATACCAAAGGGTAACCATGACAAGAAGATTGTTAGCCGCCCAGAGGCTTAAGAGATAAGTATGTTTGTACCAGCTGTGACTAGTACTGATGGAAATCATTGCACGCTGCAACGCATAAGAGATATGCGAAATCTACCAAAAGAAAGATCTCCAATTACAGTGGGCTTGAGAATGTTTTTAAAAAAATAATCTCAATTTTTTTATACTTTCAAAATGGTCTTAGTATTTGAACAGACACCAATGATTTTATTCAAATTCTGATAAAATAATAACTTGCCCTGTATTTTTTAAAAGATTCAAGATGAAATGTTTATCATTTACTTTTACCCTTAACCCCTACTTTTCATGAAACCATTTACACAAAATTTTTAAGTCAATAAGGAACCACCATTCGAGCCCCTTCCCATTCCAAGTCATCCATTTAGCCCACTGTGGAGATCTTTCCATACTACTAACCATTAGTTCATTAGTCTTTTTCAATTCAGCAATTTCTTCCGCTAATTTCTTGTTTATTTCTTTCGTTTTTTCTGCTTCTTCTGCTGATACTTTACCAGAATCACTAGCAGACACATTAGAACTGAACTCAGCGAATAATTTATCAAAATCATTATCGACCTTTGGAATTGAGACATCAGGGAAAAGATTCTTAAGACCTTTACATATACTAATTTCGATGGCTCTAATTTTATCGGTGGCTGATTTTTCAGCTTGACCTAAAGCATCAACGACTTTCCAGTTCTTCTCCCGTAATTCCTGTAAAAAAGATGATGAATAAAACACACGTGATGGGGGGAAATTAATGTGATATTAACAAACTGGATGATCTTGATAGAAGTCTGTCATGTGTCTGTATGTCGATGTCAAGATATCATTTTGCGATGAATATTGCATGAAAATATGGTCAATGAATGCATTTAGTCTGTGCAGTGGTGGACTCTGTCTATTTGCCAACATGTCTCTGGTAGCACGCTTGTTTGCCTGCCTTGTGATACATATTTATCTGTCTGTAAGAGTCTTATGAATTCAGTCGGCACACAATCCAAAAAATCAAAGAAAACCCATGAACACAACTTCAAAGTAAAAATTAGTTAAGATTATTCAAAGCATCTGATGCAAGAAAAAAATAATAAAACCAAACCAAATGGTTTGGAAGATTAAAGGAAGACAAAGCATTCATCCCCCAGATTAATTCTCTAATTCTGGAAAAACAACATAGATCATTCAAATATGATATCAATCAACTGACAAAAAAACATTTTAAGAAAATTCACTAAATAGCAATACTGCAAATTATGCCACAAAAAACATTGTTTCCATTTTCTTCAAATTACTTTTTCTTTACTCAACGCAACGCATTCATCAAAGCGCAGGCAACAAATTGATATTTCAAGTCTATTTTGTGGACTAAAAGATACTGCCCTCGAGTTCACTGATATCATTTTTGAAAGACTGATAATTTCTATCTCACAGAACATACATTATTCTTTGCAGTCAGTTTTTCTGCACTCTCAGATTTAGACTTAAGTTCTTCTTCTACAGCTTTCAATTTCTCAGCCAGAACAGCAGAATCACCTCCGGCCTTTAACTTCTCGAGACTCGAAGTCAAGTCCAAAATATTAACGGTATTGTCTGAGATAACTTTTTCTTTTTCAGCGATAATATCATCTTTAGCGACAACAGTAGCATTGCTCTCAGCTAACTGTTGTTCAGCCTCCTGCAAGCTCTCTTCAGCTTTCTATGATATAAACACACAATCACCACAAATGAAAGCAAAATGACAAAAAATAAAGATGAATAATTTTGCGCAGTATGCTTTTATTGTGTACTTAAAGAAGGTGCATGGATGTGGCATAGTTTAGACAAAATAATGGGTGGTTAAGACTGATTAAAATGAATTTAGCAGACAATCATATACTTTATATGAAATGATAAGCAAAAATATCTCAATTTTGTATGCCTATTTTGTGAAATAACCCTCTTCTTTAGTAAGCCTCAGATAAAAAAAAGTCATAATCTTTAATAAAAATCTTGATAATCAAGGTTGTTTTTATAATTAGACTGTCAACAATCTTATCCAGTCTTAATGTTATGCAAATGCAAATGGAAGATGGCATCCCAAAAAGTTTTACAACCCATCCTGTTAGCCTATTTATTTATCACAGTTAGGTGTTCAGTTGGAAGAGAAGCAAAACAGGATGGGGTTTTTGAAATCAATTTGAGATGATCGTATCTTTAATAACAAAATACTGATAATGATAATGAGATGACAAATAATGGATTGGCTGTGAGATGGAAACTTATTCTATATTATCATTTAAATATAATTTTACTTATTGTTACTTTATTTGATTATTAAACTATAAAATTTTCATATCTATGTTTTTAAATCATTTATATATTATTAACAAGTTCAATATCCTAGATGTCAAAAAAATCTCGAAAAAATCTGTTTGCTTTCATACAACAATTTTTTTGAAAAATAAGTTCAAATAACATCTTCATGGAGCAACTTGCCACAACAGAAATGCCTATGGCTTTTAAAATCTTTTAAATGAATCCACAATAAACAAATAAACTAATAAGTATTCTATTAACTCTTATTAACATAAACCTAATTTATGCTCGCAGTGAAATTTTACTCCTTAGATGAGGTGATCTTTTGACCATATAGCCATAAATGAATTAAATTAGCAATTCAATTGTTAACTATAAGGTTCTAACAAGCAAATAAATGGCTAATTTAATCATCATTTTGTGCCATGTCCTAAATTTAATCAACTTACAAGAATTTTGTCCATCTGTTGAGCAAGTTCAGTTTCTTTATCTGAAATTGTATCATCCTTCTTCGCGATGAGATAAAGTTTCTCAGCCAATGACATTTGCACTATCTTTAACTCATTGCCAGTTCTCTAATACAAATTGAAATTTTTTGTTTTTCGTGGTTAATTTTTTTCTTTTCCATTAACGTATAAATGTTACTTGTTATTTTCTATTGAAATCACAGAATCAAGTGTTGTAAGGAACTTTTAATACAGAATCATTTTTTTCTGCTCACAATTCCCACTAAAACTTAATAATGTCCATGTTAGGTGTTATATTGTTATTGTTGTATATTAGTACAATTGGTGAAAATGTCTTTCTAAAAAATTAGGTGTTATTTAAATATTCACATTTCAACTCTGCAGATAATAACTTGTTAAACAGTTAAACACTGGCTTTGTTTGACAAAAAAGTCTTAAAACAACTATCTGACCATTCTTTAATTCATGCTAACTATGTAGTGATGATTGTTTTGTTTTGTTTGTTTATAATTAGGAGGACATTTAAGTGTAGCTATTTTTTTGTTAACATCTTTTTTGCAACATTTTAAATCATTTACTTGCATCTTTTCAAAAGTTCTATCAATGCTTTTCGAGAAAACACATCTTGATCTAAAAGTCACATACGGAATTTGTTTATAAAATTTTGGATAAATTACTGTTGTACATTTTTTTAAAAAACTTTGTAATATCCCTCACTTCGTTCAGCTTCGTTAAGGATATTACAAAAATTGAAAAAAAAATCACCCACAGAAATTAATTCCAAATTTCTATCATAAACATGATTACTAGTAATAAAAGATGTTCTTAAATATTTCATTATTCAGTTTTGATTTTATTTGTTATACATTATATTGAATGAAAACTTAGACAAGACTTATTAGACAGTGTGGTTATACAACAGACTGCTATCAATTAACTTAATGATTAGAATAAGTGTTATGAATGAATGATTGACAATGTAACATGGAATGAAAGTGAGTTTGGTGAAAAATACACATTTTTTTGAGAATTTGAACAATGCAAATACTACTACTTCTGAGTCTGTCTGCGCTAGAATTTGATGCATGACTTTTTTCGAGAATTTCATGCAAGGATGTTTAAATAAGTATACCAATTAAAGATATAATAACTAATGCAATGTCATCCATCTATCAATCAATCAACAGACAGTTAAGTAAATGAGCAATCAGTTTTGTTATTAGTTAGGTCACACATGCAACGTGCAAAACAATACAAGCAAGGCATGCTCTCAATACCTCGTTACATAAAACAATAGCAATTAGATTAAATGTTAAATTTTGTTAATACCATATTTTGAATAATAACAAATAAAAAATCTTCTGAAAACTATGATTAAGTTGACAACAAAATTGTTTGATTGGTTATAATCAAAAATTAACATTTTTATGTATGCCCAAACATAATTTTCAACCTAAAAACTAGTGCAAAACTAGTGCAAATTCACTGTTTGTTCCTGAAATTTCAACTATACAATTTAAATTTAAATATTATCATGCCTTGAATTTATCTTTAACATACAAGTAAAATCATGAAATGATAAATCTAACAATTACCGATTGGTCAGCTTCCATATTAGCAATTGTTTCACGGAGAGATTTTTCGACTTCTTTTAATTCTACGATTTCTTTTTCCAAAGCTTCGATAATCTTGGCTGGTTGTGGTGCTTCACTGCATAAGAAACATTAAATAAAATATTATTTCACATTTTTTGAAAGGTATGAGAGTGGAAAAAGGTTTTCAGCCAGGAAAATCGTGAATGTTGCTGGATAATGAGCTTTTAGGGCAAAACAACTTTGTTACTTTAGAAAATATTTTCCCAGGAGTGGAATTAATAATTCTTATAAAATCCAACCCTGCTTATGAAACAGAAAAAATGAACGAAAAAACTGCTGCCAATAATTTCTTGTTCTCCAGAAAAAGACAATTGGACCAGTCCTTTCAATTACTGCATTTGCTGTCATTGATGTTGGCCATTTGACAGTTATGTATGTACTTCACATATCCATACCAATTCTTTTACATCGAGCTTCACCAGATCCACACACAAAACGGTAATAATCGACAGTCATCTGCACAAAAACATGAAAATGATGTCTAACGAATGGACTTAATGGATGATATCATGGTAAATAAAACTTACACTAAGAGACTTTCTTCTGTCGATTCAACAGCATCGGAGGCAGCAACTTCAACTGCAATTTCTTGAGTATTGTCACAGTCCTGAAATCATAAAAAAATAAAAATATTTGCTGAATCTGTCGAACATCTTACTGAACAAGTGCAAAAGGTTTTTGAAATCTGAAAATTGATTGATATTCTTTCATCAACATATCATTTGGAGAATTATGTGATGAAAGAGGGAAGAAAACCTTTTTTATTTATTTCGATAATTAAAACATGGTAGATTCATGCCAAGCCTTCTAATAAATTAGAAAAAAGTGTTAACAAATAAATAAGTGACCTTAATTCTGAAAAGGAAACTAAAATGTCCATTTTTGGATAAAATAAGAGGAAAAACTAAGTTTTTAGTAAAAAGGTGACTTTCTGAAAAACACATTTAATTTCAAAAGAAATTTAGGTGACTTATAACAAGACCAACTATCCCAAAAAGTCTCCTAAGGAAACTTAGTCAGCTAAAAGAAGACCTTATGGGAACACTGCTCAGAACAGCCAGCAGTGTTAGCAGCATGAGGATTAAACAGAACCTTTAAAAAAAAATAGCGAAGAACATTAGTCGTGCTGGAAAAGAGGTTTTAGTAATAGTTACCTCTAACAGCTTCCATACCTTATCAGCAGAGACTTCTTCGAAGCTTTCACTTGTTAAGATCGGTTCGCTTCCAAGAAGATCGCTTGGCGTAACGACAACCATGTCTGGTGAGTGCTGACCACTACTCTGGTTGCTCTGGCTTTCCAAAGCAACAACTTTCTGCTCCAAAATCAAAATTAATTGGTTCTTCTGTTCAACACTATAAGAGAATGAGAATAAGATAAAGAATGTAAGAATACAGTGAGAAGAAGACACTTGAAATTGTTCATTCATTTTGCCTAAGATACTCACCCACCTACTAAGGGTTATTCATTACTGATATGTCCCACAGACTTAATACCTCCCAGGTCCTATTGTTATCCAAACAGTTTGTAACTTACGTAGTGAGTAATCTGGCAACTTCTTCATTGACTGTGACGACTTCTTCAATAATTTCAACTGTTTCAGCTTCAACAACAGTGTCAACTGCTGGAACTAGTGGCATTTCAGCAACAACAGGCACAGCTTCCAATGTACTTTCCAATTGTTTCAATTTATCAGCTGTTTCAGTGAGAGTGGCACGTGTAGCCTAAACAAAAATGGGAATACCTTATTGTCTATGAATTTGATATAAGGTTACTCTATGACCAAAAAGATGACCAAACACTATCCAATTTTATGTCCTGCTGTTTCAGATACATATCATTAAGAGCTATATATTCATGATACAGGATATATAACAGCAGCAGGGAAAATCTTCTGTATCTATTTTCATATATTTTCTTATATAGATGAAAATAGGAGATCAACATAGATAATAACTTACTTTTAATTCTTGTGATTTTACATCTAATTCTTGGGTTTTTGCATCTAATTCTTGTGATTTGGTTTCAACGGTTTCATTGAGAGCATTGGAGAGGGATTCACTTTCTGCAGATTTGGTTTCAGATTGGACAAGTTTGGCGGTCAGTTGATTAATTTCTTCGAGTTTAGCATTGATTTCCTGATTATGTTTTACGTTCAAATTGTCAATTTCCTCTGTATTTGATACTGCTACTGGTGCTGGTGCTTGTTGTACACTGTCAAGTTCCATTTTGTGTTGGTCGATAACTTGTTGCATTTGTCGGATTTGGGCTTCAGATTTCATGAGTTGTTCGTTCATTTCGTGTAATCTTTGAGTCAAAGCATTTTCACAATCAAGCTAATAAATATATATATATATATGTGAGTGTGTGAGTGTGTGTGTGTGTGTGTGTGTGTGTGTGTGTGTGTGTATGTGTGTGTGTGTGTATGTGTGTGTGTGTCCGTCTATAGATGAGTA